>JAMOIN010000783.1:0-48501 GCA_024666655.1 Dascyllus trimaculatus | reverse complement strand
TGAACAAATTCAGATCAGTTTGTTTTTACAGTCGACATGTAGATGAATCCTTTGTTTCAGTGATTTTATGACACATTATCTGGAATTTAAAAGACAAAGGTTTAAAATTACCTGTCATCTTTAATCCTGAATGTATTTATTTTTCTCTCAGACAGCAGCAGACATGTTTGGACCAACAACCGACGACTGCTGGAGCAACGTCCTCCATCCTCCACATGGTGGCAGCAGAACACCACAGTCTGACCTGACATGAAACTGTCTTTGTGTCTGAACACTGAATTTCAACAACAATCATTTAATTTGGATTGAAAACTGAAGATGAAAATGGAAGCAGGCAGAACAGAGCAGACTAATACTTCAACTGATTTGATTTAAATTCAACATTTTAACACAATTATTTAAAGCTAGTAGCTCAAGTTCAAATATAAATGATTTAATTTCAATGTCTACACTGATGAAACGTGTTGCTGCAACGTTCTGAGGATGTTTGGGTGTTCAGATAACACACTGAAGAACGTTCCCACGATGTTCCACAAACGTCATTTTAACAAACGTCTGAACCGTTTTAAAAGTCCTCACATCCTAGAAAATCAAAGCGAGAACGATTTCCAAAAAAAAGTCGTCAGCTTGAAACAAATGTGGGAAATTTACAACAACGTCCTCATTTTACTGAACATGTCCTCATTGATTAAAGTTCTCACCGTCCAATATATCTGTCTTTAAATGTCTACAACGGTCAAACATAACATCATGACCACCTGCTTAATACTGTGTTGGTCCCCCTTAAAATGCTCTGAACCATTGGACCAGAGGACCTCTCAGGGGGTCCTATGGGGTCTGGAACCACTGGATCCTTTGGGTGCTTTACCTATCACTAAGACCGTCATGTCTCTGTCTCTATCTGTGTCCCCCTTTGTGTTCGTGTATGTGTGTGTGTGTGTGTGTGTGTGTGTGTGTGTGTGTGTGTGTGTATGCGTCGCTGTGATTGGATAATCAGCTGAGTGATGACACCTGCTCCAGGAAGTGGCTGACCTGCCATCAAACCCTGGTTCGGCTCATCATCTGGTGCTGGATGCTGATTCTGCTCCGGGACTTGTGGTTCTTGGTTCTGTTCAGTCCCCCTCCTGACAAACGCATGAAGGTTCTGAACATCTGCTCTGTGCTGGGTTCTTTCTGATGTCACACCAAGCCTCAATAGTAGCATCAGCATTTCCAGGTGATTCCCCTCGTCCCTGCTCCTTCCTCTAGCTTCCCTCCAGAGGGCGCTACAGTACTCTGGTTAGCTCCGTCTGCTTCCTGTCAGTCTCCCAGCTCCTCCAATAGTCTCTTCCCTTTCCCCGCCTCACTGAGTATCTGACCAATCTAAACTGATGTCTTTATAAACGTCCACACTTGATGATTAAAAGTCAGGTTTCTCCACATCTGGTGTAAAAATGTGCATCATCAGGAAATAAAGAAGCACAACCGTCTTCATGTCCACCAACACTCTGCTCTTTATTGTTTCTTCAGATCAACATTTAAATGCCTCCTGTTTCTTTTCCACATATGCATCAACTGAAATTATAACACATTTATTAATATTTCTTTATAATGTGAAGACTAAGAACCAGCCCTGTACACCTTTAAAGCCTCATCACTTGATGGTATCAGTCAAACAGGCTTTTCCACATGTGTAGTTCAAACACCTGAACACAGCTGAAGACATGAAGATATACAAACAGAGAAGTCATGTCCACAACATCATTACACACTTTAAAAACAACAAACAATTACAGTTTGACATAATCTCTTTTTTGGCTTCAGACAACTTCTAATGAAACTCCAGTGAGTGACAGGAATGAACCCCATAATAATCTATACCCTCTATGTTAAGACTCATTAATGATGTTTGCAGCTGAAAGGTTTGATCTAAGTCAGTGAATTAGTTGATGCATTTTAAATCGTGTAGCCCTGCATTGGACAGCTGGTGGGAACAGGTCCCTCCAGGTCCTTTTCTACTGCTGATTATACAGCTGGAGGTTTGGTACAGTTTGACGCTGCTACCCAGAGGATCTCTCACCGAACACAGCCTTTAACTTTGTGTACAGTTTCCCATGTCTCCTTTGTGACCGGGTCACTGAGGACGTCATTCCAGTGTGGTTGATGGTGTAGGCATACTGCTTCTTCAGGGCGTCCTCATCCAGCTTCATTTTCTTTCTTTTCCTCAGACAGGCAGTGAGGTGGAGGGTGGCCTGAAACCTGGAGAACATGAGCACCAGCGACAGGGCCAAGGAGACCACAGAGAAGGGGATGGGACCTTCCTCTCCTGGGATGATGAACGGGATGACGATGCGGTTTCTGCCTGGTCGGCCGTACTCATCTTCCAGCTTCTCAAATCTTTTCCATGGTCCATCCTTCGGTGGGTTCAGAGGACTCAGCGTGATGTTGGGAATCTTGTTACCTCCAGCCTTCTTCAGTGAGTTCCACTCTTCTGGCAGCTTTGTGGGTCGATGCTTTTCATGAGGGATCTTACAGGAGACTACAGGTGAATACCTATCTCTACAGTAGAAAACTCTGTCCTGAGGGTTGATGATTCCTGTGGCGATGTCGTACGCTGCACTGGCAGTCAGAGCACAGTTCCATGGAGAATACAGAACCACGTCTTTGATGGTTTCCAGAGGCAGCAGGCAGCTGGCTGGAATCATCTGGTCTGTGATCGATCCATGAGCCACGAAGGTGATGTCCACGTTGTTGCTGTGGTTCTTCTTCTCCTCCTTATCAACTTCTTGTTGCAGGAAATAAAACATGTCCACGAGTTTGGAGAAGGCCTCAGATTCTGAGTTGTCCTTCAGCCACCGTCGAGTATCTTCGTCTCTGCAGTATTTCATTGCAAACTTTATCAAGGATTTCTTTTTATCAGAGCTCCTCTCTGGGTTTTCAATGTTGTTCTTCAGATTGCTCAACTCCTGCAACAGTTTCCTGTGAGACAAATAATAGAGGATTCAATCAGTTCATCACCGTTACAGCTGACAGCAGGTTCAGTCCACATAAACACTAAGTCTGATAAAGTTCCTCCAGAACCTCCTCAGACCATCTGGTCCTGAGGAGGTTCTGGAGGAACTTTATCAGACTGAGTTGATTCTGTATAGAACGACCCAACAAAGAGTGTTCGATGCTCCATCAGTGTTCCAGCAGACGACACGTCCAAAATAAAGAGGCTGATATGGGTTAACCAGCTTAGATTATCTGTTATATTCATTTTCAGACACTCACCTGATGTCCTTCAGCTCAGTCCTCATCTTCTCAGATGAATCTTGTATGGCTTCTGCTTGTTTTCTCACATTTTTAATGTCTTCTGTCATGTATTTATTTTTGACCAGACTCATAGAACTAACAATCAGGTCAGGGAGTGAAAAGAGAAGACCAACGGCTCCACCCCCAATCTGGAAGAGATGACTTATCATGAAAAGACCAGAAAGTCTGCATTAATTCAACTGTAACTGAAGTCCCTTAGTTTAAACACAAGAAAACCCTGGATGGTCAAACAAGCATCCAAGGTTTTACTGACCAAACTCATGGTCAGTAAACGCAGTGGTGGGTAGTAACATGCTACATGTACTCCATTACGTGTACTTGAGTATTTTTTGATAAAGTGTACTTTTAAGAGTAGTAATTTTGCAGAATACTTTTATTCTTACTTGAGTAAATTTGTGAGAACATATATGTACTTTCACTCTATTACTTCGGGCTACATGCTTGTTGTTACATTAATTTATCTATAAATAAATTCAGACACAGAACTGCAGCTCCGACTGACGGAGACGTCATTAACCAATCACAGTACAGCACCACAAGTAGACGGAGGTGTGGCCCCGCCCCTCCACGGGCCCCATTCACCTCACTGTAGTTCCAGAACATGGCAGAAGACGAAACGACGGCGTCTCCCTCAGAAAATGTGGGGCACATCCCTGGACCCACAGTCACAGTCTGTTTGCCTTTCAGTCCTATGATGTGCTGCTACTTTGTTAGCCCAAGAGAATCAAATCAAATCTGAGAAAACATCTTGTGTAAGTAGGCTGAAACTCATGCTGTTACTCATGATAGCAATGCTAACTAGCTAATGTCGAGTGAGTTAACCTACTGTATATACAAAGCAGATTAACACAAAGAGGAAGGCTCTTTCTACTGTACAACCCACCTCTGTTGGTAGCCGATCCGCCTGTCGCCGGGTTAACTATATAGAGCCTTTTAGTGGGCTCATTGTTAATGCAACAGACAGGGGATACATATAACATATGAAACTAGAGACCATAAGAATAAACACATACAAAGCATATCATGCTAGCTTATCAGCAAGGCCATGAAGTAGCCCTCCAAAGTTGGGAAAATTTTTTTAAAAAGTTCCTCTGACCATTCTAAAACAATGACTGTTCTGATGTTAGTGAGGATGTTTCAGAACAAGTGGATTCAAGCACACAGTTTTTACAGCATACAGGTTGGGAAGGTTCAGCTATCAGAATATGAGGCTCACCTTTATAATGATGATTCTATTTTTTCATGCAGACTATGAAATTATATATTATTGGCATGGACTGATATGAACAGACACAAGTGGACAAACTTGATGTTCAAGGGTTCAGTCAATGATAACTCTGTCTTCAGAGATGAAATATTGTTGTTTCCTTGCTTGCTGGTTTCAAAAGTTGGTGTTTTGAAAACAAGCCAAAAACTGGAGAACTGTTCTTATGTTAAGCTACTGAATAATTTCTTGTGGCAAAATTTAGTGGAAGTGCATTTTTGAATGGATGTATCGGAGCCTCTCCTTCAGGGAGTGATGGTGTGTTTTTGAAGTAATAAACTGCATCTGAAGTTCGTCATTACTGGGGTAGTTTTTTTGTGAGGTACCTTTTAACTCTTACTCAAGTACTTATTTTCATGAGTATTTTTACTTCTACTTGAGATATTATATTATAAAGTAACAGTATGTTTACTTGAGTACCATTGTTGTTTATACTACCCACCACTGAGTAAATCTCCCAGCCTCTTTAGACGAACATCTACACCCCTATAAATACCAACATCTAGACCCTATGAACACCAACATCTAGATCCCTACGAACACCAACATCTAGACCCCTATGAACACCAACATCTAGATCCCTATGAATGCCAACATCTAGACCCCTATGAACACCAACATCTACACCCCTATGAACACCAACATCTAGACCCCTATGGACACCAACATCTAGACCCCTATGAATGCCAACATCTAGACCCCTATGAACAACAACATCTAGACCCCGATGAACACCAACATGTAGACCCCTACGAACACCAACATCTAGACCCCGATGAACACCAACATCTAGACCCCTATGGACACCAACATCTAGACCCTATGAACACCAACATCCAGACCCCTACGAACACCAACATCTAGACCCCGATGAACACCAACATCTAGACCCCTATGAACACCAACATCTAGACCCCTATGAACACCAACATCTAGACCCTTATGAACACTAACATCTAGACCTCTATGGACACCAACATGTAGACCTCTATGAACGCCAACATCTACACCCTTTGAACACCAACATCTAGACCCCTATGAACACCAACATCTAGACCCCTATGAACACCAACATCTAGACCCTATGAACACCAACATCTAGACCCCTATGAACACCAACATCTAGACCCCTATGAACACCAACATCTAGACCTCTATGAACACCAACATCTAGACCCTATGAACACCTACATCTAGATCCCTATGAACACCAACATCTAGACCCTATGAACACCAACATCTAGACCCTATGAACACCAACATCTAGACCCTATGAACACCAACATCTAGACCCCTATGAAAACCAACATACAGACCCTATGAACACCAACATCTAGACCCCTATGAACGCCAACATCTAGACCCCTATGGACGCCAACATCTAGACCCCTATGGACACCAACATCTAGACCCCTATGAACGCCAACATCTAGACCCTATGAACGCCAACATCTAGACCCCTATGGACACCAACATCTAGACCCCTATGAACACCAACATCTAGACCCCTATGAACACCAACATCTAGACCCTATGAACACCAACATCTAGACCCCTATGAACACCAACATCTAGACCCTATGAACACCAACATCTAGACCACTATGAACGCCAACATCTAGACCCTATGAACGCCAACATCTAGACCCTATGAACACCAACATCTAGACCCTATGAACACCAACATCTAGACCCCTATGAACACCAACATCTAGACCCTATGAACACCAACATCTAGACCACTATGAACGCCAACATCTAGACCCTACGAACACCAACATCTAGACCCCGATGAACACCAACATCTAGACCCCGATGAACACCAACATCTAGACCCCTATGAACACCAACATGTAGACCCTATGAACGCCAACATGTAGACCCTACGAACACCAACATCTAGGCCCCGATGAACACCAACATCTAGACCCTACGAACACCAACATCTAGACCCCTATGAACGCCAACATCTAGACCCTATGAACGCCAACATCTAGACCCCTATGAACACCAACATGTAGACCCTACGAACACCAACATCTAGACCCCGATGAACACCAACATCTAGACCCCTATGAACACCAACATCTAGACCCTATGAACGCCAACGTGTAGACCCTACGAACACCAACATCTAGACCCCGATGAACACCAACATCTAGACCCCTATGAACACCAACATCTAGACCCTATGAACGCCAACGTGTAGACCCTACGAACACCAACATCTAGACCCCGATGAACACCAACATCTAGACCCTACGAACACCAACATCTAGACCCCTATGAACGCCAACATCTAGACCCCTATGAACGCCAACATCTAGACCCTATGAACGCCAACATCTAGACCCTATGAACGCCAACATCTAGACCCCTATGAACACCAACATCTAGACCTCTATGAATGCCAACATCTAGACCCTATGAACACCAACATCTAGACCCTATGAACACCAACATCTAAACCCCTATGAACACCAACATCTAGACCCTACGAACACCAACATCTAGACTTTCATGAACACCAACATTTAGACTTTAATGAACACCAACATGTCGACCCCTATGAACACCAACATCTAGACCCTATGAACACCAACATCTAGACCCTATGAACAACAACGTGTAGACCCTATGAACACCAACATCTAGACCCCTATGAACACCAACATCTAGACCCTATGAACACCAACATCTAGACCCTATGAACGCCAATATCTAGACTCTATGAACACCAACATCTAGACCCCTATGAACGCCAACATCTAGACCACTATGAACACCAACATCTAGACCCCGATGAACACCAACATCTAGACCCCGATGAACACCAACATCTAGACCCTATGAACACCAACATCTAGACCCCTATGAACACCAACATCTAGACCCTATGAACACCAACATCCAGACCCCTATGAACACCAACATTTAGACCCTATGAACACCAACATCTAGACCCCTATGAACGCCAACATCTAGACTTTAATGAACACCAACATGTCGACCCCTATGAACACCAACATCTAGACCCCGATGAACACCAACATCTAGACCCCGATGAACACCAACATCTAGACCCTATGAACACCAACATCTAGATCCCTATGAACGCCAACATCTAGACCCTATGAACACCAACATCCAGACCCCTATGAACACCAACATTTAGACCCTATGAACACCAACATCTAGACCCTATGAACACCAACATCTAGACCCTATGAACACCAACATTTAGACCCTGTGGACACCAACATCTAGACCCTATGAACACCAACATTTAGACCCTGTGGACACCAACATCTGGACCCCTATGAACATATGTCTTATGTATATTTGAAGGTGTCTGACTTGACAGTGTTTTTGATACTCACATGTCTGACTGCCTTTGCTGTTGCTTTGGTTCCAGCTGAAGCCACCACTGTAGTGAGTCCTTCAGCTGCTACTTGACCTGCCCTTTTAGCTGTACTCTTGAAAACTTCTTTTGAGGCCATGTATATAACAAACTGTGAGAGCAGGCCAAACATTGGTACCGACATCTTCCGAACATGTTCAGCAATGTCCCCAGAGCTTGGGTTTGTGCTCAGACCCGATAGTATGTTGATGAGTTTGATGTTATCATTGATTTGAAAGCTGTAGCCTTTGGCCATCGATCTCAGGAGTTTCTCCATGACATAATCTTCCGGAGAATCTGCCACATCCCGTCCTTGGCTCTCCCATTCATCTTTCAGGGTCTTCATGAGTGTCTTGATTCCCTCAAGAACATTTTGGATGGTCTCTACAATCTGCTTTGCCTCCTTCATGGGTTTCTTTGATACGATCATGTCTACAGCACTAGAACCCACACTGGTGGCCACACCGAGCACTGAAGCCACAGCTCCTGTTGTAGCTAGCAAAGGTAGCGCTGCTCCTCCTGTTAAGACAGTCAACATACCTGCTGTTGCGACAGCTGCACCACCAACAGACACAGAGCTCCCAACTAAATGACTGATGTGAGCGTTCCTCTTAACTCTTAGACGCTCAGAGGCCAGCTGGTTCAACCTCTCTGCACCTTTACTTTGAAGGTCCAACCAGGAGAAGATTTTTTCTACCAGCATGTCAGTAACGTCCATGATGTGATCGCACTGAAACACATTCACAAGATGAAATGAAAATCTTACAGTCATGAAGATGAGATGTTTCATATTTTCATTTAACAATAAATGGTGAAACTTCGGTGAAACATCAACAGTTCAATCAGCTAGCAGTCAAATAAAGGGTCCCTGTCAACGACACACTGAATAGTGATATAAACTGGTTTGGGACTGTATTTAAACTGATTTGGGACTGGATATAAACTGGTTTGGGACTGTATTTAAACTGATTTGGGACTGGATATAAACTGGTTTGGGACTGGATATAAACTGGTTTAGGACTGGATATAAACTGGTTTGGGACTGTATATAAACTGGTTTGGGACTGGATATAAACTGGTTTGGGACTGGATATAAACTGGTTTAGGACTGGATATAAACTGGTTTGGGACTGGATATAAACTGGTTTAGGACTGGATATAAACTGGTTTGGGACTGGATATAAACTGGTTTGGGACTGTATTTAAACTGATTTGGGACTGGATATAAACTGGTTTGGGACTGGATATAAACTGGTTTGGGACTGTATATAAACTGGTTTGGGACTGGATATAAAATGATTTGGGATTGTATTTAAACTGATTTGGGACTGGATATAAACTGGTTTAGGACTGTATTTAAACTGATTTGGGACTGGATATAAACTGGTTTAGGACTGGATATGAACTGGTTTGGGACTGGATATAAACTGGTCTAGGACTGGATATAAACTGGTTTAGGACTGTCTATAAAATGATTTTGGACTGTATTTAAACTGGTTTGGGACTGGATATAAACTGGTTTGGGACTGGATATAAACTGGTTTGGGAATGGATATAAACTGGTTTGGGACTGGATATAAACTGGTTTGGGACTGGATATAAACTGGTTTGGGACTGGATATAAACTGGTTTGGGACTGTATATAAACTGGTTTGGGACTGTATTTAAACTGGTTTAGGACTGGATATAAACTGGTTTAGGACTGGATATAAACTGGTTTGGGACTGGATATAAACTGGTTTGGGACTGGATATGAACTGGTTTGGGACTGTATTTAAACTGATTTGGGACTGGATATAAACTGGTTTGGGACTGTATTTAAACTGGTTTGGGACTGGATATAAACTGGTTTGGGACTGTATATAAACTGGTTTGGGACTGTATTTAAACTGGTTTAGGACTGGATATAAACTGGTTTAGGACTGGATATAAACTGGTTTGGGACTGGATATAAACTGGTTTGGGACTGGATATGAACTGGTTTGGGACTGTATTTAAACTGATTTGGGACTGGATATAAACTGGTTTGGGACTGTATTTAAACTGGTTTGGGACTGGATATAAACTGGTTTAGGACTGGATATAAATTGGTTTAGGACTGGATATAAACTGGTTTAAGATTATTTGAGGAGAGAAAATGGTTGTATAAATAGAAAATACGACCTGCTTCGTCTGCTGCCTTCGCGACCCGACCCCGGATAAGTGGAAGATAATGGATGGATGGATGGAAATATCAAATATGAGGTCAATCTATCCAGATAAACTCTGCTTTAAAAATCACTACAATAATTTCGGAGATGTGAGCATCACGGTTTGACAGCTGCTACAGGGAGAGCAGCCTTAGCTCGGCTAGACTTTCTGAAATTTGCCACCGGCTCTGACGGTTCTGTAGCGGTTAAACAGGGATATAAGTTGTTTTACAGGTATCTTTCAGTCACACTTTAGCCTCACAGTGTATTTTTCATTGTTCATCATTTTTATATTATTTAACGTTGTACTCCATCGCTGACTTTGTACTTCTGAATTATTGTCTTGTCTTCATTACCTGTAGTGTGACTATGTTCTATTCTTATGACGGTAACTACATTAAAACTAACATTTAAGCATTATTCTGTTGGAGGGACAGCTGAAGAAACCCAGATCCTCCCTAACTGCTAGAGACTCCACAGACAGAACATCAGCAGCTCCATCTGTGGACCTTCAGCAGCATCTGGACCAGCCTGATGGAGTTAATGGAGCCTGAAGGCTGATCAGCTCCACTGAAGAACACCAGGAGGAGGAGAGGCGTCATGTTTTTAATCTGTGTTAAGACACTTTTGCTCTGCTATCAAATGAAATCTCTTAAATCAAACTAAATAATTAAATGTCTTTTCAGCTGTTTTCTAAATATGAATTGTCTGATATGAACTGTTGAATTAATGGGTGGATGTCTGAGGACCAACAGCAGGTCTGTCTGTAGAATGATGGCTAATCTATTTTAGTAATGTTAACATTAAACTGTAAAGCCATCCAAGCCTGTTGGTGAGGTGTATTCAGATAAAACATGTGGTTCTATAAAACAGTCCTGCGTTGCGTGGTGTCCTCGCTGAGGTTCAGTCATTCTTCAGTTATTTAGTCAATCTGAGAATGAGACGGTTCAGTTCAACTGCATCACTGCTCTCGAAAAACCATGCCTCTAAAGCATTAAATGAATATTGTATAACGATTTTCCAAAGCTTGAAATATATAAATCTTAGCTGTTTTTATATTAAAACGTAAGGAGGCAGGGCTGTGTTATTTTATCTGGTTCTATTTGGATGTTTTTCACGAGGTGGTGACGTCATCAAGTAACTGCTGTTCCAACTGCACATTAACCAAGTAGGTACTTGGTAGTACCATTGTTCGCTAGCTAGCGTGCTTCCCATCGCCTGGTTAAGATTGGATACCGAAACAGCCAGTCAGAATCAAAGTGCTTTGTTTTTCACTGGATTATACCTTTTACACAAATGTAATTTTGAGTTCTTGCAAAACAGGTTTTTATGCTCAAAACTTTGCATTAATTGCTCGTAAATGAGGCACAAAAATAATGCCGTGTTCCTGGAGCTCTGCTGAACTCAAGGTTTTAAACATGAGTTCGTCTGACAGTCAATTTTCACTTTTGTTAAGTTTATATTCGGAGGAGGAGGAGGAGGAGGAGGAGGAGGTGCTGCAACAGAGAGAGAAAACACAGCTGTCTGAACCTCCTGAACGTTTCTGCAACGCTCAGAAAACATTCCTAGATCCACCAACAAGATCAGACTGGTTGGTGCTTCGTCTGCCTGTAAAGCTCCAATCAACCACAAAGTAAACGACAAACACACACTTGGTTTAGGACCGTTTTCACTCACCAAGTTACTTGTTCATCAGTTTTAGACTGGTGTGGACTGGTGTGGACTGGTTTAGGACAATATAAACTGGTTTAGGACGTAAACTAGTTGTGGACTGTATATAAACTGGTTTGGGACTGGATATAAACTTTGTAGCAATTTTTTACCGTCTCCTGCAATTTAATCGCAACAAATACGCATCACAACTTACATCGCAACTTTTTAGAAAAGCTGCCGAGAATTCAGGCATTTTAGGAGCAACAACCTGGAAAAAGGCCCACAAAGTCCTGGAGGGACTGATTTTTGGAAAACCATATATTCGGGGCATGATGCTTGCAGTGGGTATCAAATCTTGCTGTGTTATTTTCTTGCTCTCCAATAGTGGTTTCAGCAGCTCTTTCAGAATTTTCTTCTGGTTCTCTGTGGGGTTTTTCTTTATTCTTTCATATGTGTCTGTGTCGGCTAACATGGTTTCCATTTGTGACATGTATTTTTTGGTGTCCATGACCACCTTTGTTTTTCCCTTATCTGCCGGTAAGATGGTGATGGTTTTGTTCTTTTTCAGAGAGTCGATGGCTGTTCCTTCATCTTTAGTGATGCCACTTTGTGGGAGTTTTGCTGTTTTGAATGTGCCTGCTACAGTGTTGTGTAGTTCGGCCTTCTTGCCTTGGTGTTGTATTTTTTGACGGCGGGGTGGTCGGGTCCATTGGGATCGCCACGGCAAGCCGTTATGATGTGGACGTGGCTGGCCTGGCAGCGCTGCTGGACGTGCCGCATATGTCGGTTGTCCAAAATCTGCCGGATGACACGTCAGAGCTGTCAGTGAGACGCTCTGAAGAAGACGAGAGCTGCTCTGAAACTGTCCGGTAAAAAATTAACATCTTTATTTGCACCTTATGTCTGAACAAAGAACTTTAAACGACTTCATTGGTAGGAAAACATGACAAACGTTTTTGAGCTAGTTCAGATTCTACATTAAATTCTTCTCCAGGAACTCAGTGGAACTAAAGGGAGGGTCTCTGGTCCTCCAGTCCTTCCTGTGTCCCCCTTTACTCCTGATGACAGACTCAGTCCTCCTCAGCATGGAGGAAACCAGAGTCCATCATTGCTGCTCACATCTTCTCACATCTTCTCTGTGGGGTTCAGCTGCTCTTTGCTGGAGGGGTTGTGTTGCTCTACCTTCCTCTGCTGGCTTCAGGTCTGGACTCTCACTGTACAGGTCCTGGTTCCTCTTGAATGTTCTTCACAAACTCCTCTCTCACTCTGCTTTATGAGATCACAGCATCAAAGTCAAAATATGAAGACTCTGGAACGACCTACCCGAGGACATCAAGTCGACTGATTCTGTGCTGTTTTTAAGTCAATTCTTAAAACACATTTTTATCAGAGAGCTTTTGCTGATTTTATTTAAGTTTTAAGTTTTTATGACTGGTTTTATCCACCAAGCTGGTGACTAAAACAATCATGGGCCTCCTTAAATTATGTTTTTATGTGCTTTATTTAATTGGAAAGCACTGTGTAACATTTGTTTTGAAAAGTGCTCTATAAATAAAATGTATTATTATTATTATTATTATTATCATTATTACTATTATTACTATTATTCACAGCAGCTTTTACATCACAGGCAGGAGGGGTTATGATACCTATTTAACAATCAGACCCATTTCAAAAAGCAAATGCAGTCAATGATCAGATGGGCAGATACCTGATTATCATCAGAGGTTCACTCTTGTCAGAAAATCTGAACTTACTAAATGTGTACGGCCCTAACATGGATCATCCAGGCTCTATTACAGATCTGTTTATTACTCTCTCAACATATAACAGCAGGAGATTTTAATAATGCAGAGCAACTATTCAACGTTATACTAAAGAACTACGTCTGATGGACTGATGGAGAGAACTGAGACCAGATGGAAAGACTTATTCATGTTACTCAAATACACATATTATACTTGTGTCATGTTTACTTCTTAGTATCTGTGGGATTATGATCCAGAATACAAAACTGTTGGTGAAAGACCCACCTACATGCTTTCAATACCAGTGGCTACAGGAGCAGGACTTTATAGACTGGATGGGAAAACACATAGATGAGTTCTTTGAAATTAATACAACACAAACTTCTGCCAGTGTTGGTGGGAAGCATTTAGGGCTTTTCTTAGGGGACATGTAATAAACTACACAAACTCTAACTCTTAAAAAAGCACAACAAAAGAGGCAACATTTGGAGGGTAAAATTAGAATCCTCTAACAATAAGTTTATCAGAAAAGTGACCCAAAAACAGAAAAAGAACTATTAATTCTGAGAGAGTTTGACAAGCTAACAGCCTCCAGAGCAGCCAAGAGTCTCTGAAGATGAAACATTTTATGAACAAGGTGATAAAGCAGGTGAACGACTCTCCTGGCAAATAAAACAACTGGAAACAAGCAACCAACAAACACACCAAACAACCCTAATTACACCAACTACAAACAACAACGTTACTAAAATGAACGGCACCTTCAAAACATCCTACAAAGAAATGAAGACAAGCACGTTCTTAGGTGGATGAACTACACCGTCCATCTCAGAAGAATTCAGATGGCAGCTACATTTAGAAATGACCACAGAGGAAATAGGAAGAACAGTTGACTGCATGAAACCTGGAAAAAGGGCGGGACCAGATGGTTTTCAAATAGATCTGGATAAAACTGTAAAACCAAATTATTAACACCACTGCTGGAAATGTTCCTAGAGACATTCATGAATGAGGCCCTCCCTCCTTCTATGAATGGAGCTCTGATTATATCACTCCTGACACCAGGGAAACCCTGAACAAGAGAGAATATGAGGCCTGTTGGCCTGTAGAGCTCCTACCTTCAAATATTATGGAAAACTCTGGCAAAACCAGAACAAGACGTAACGTTAAAAGTCATTGATAGAGACCAGAATTGATTTATCACTGGAAGACCGGGTTTCCAAGGTGTCAGAGGAGAACTAAACATTATTAATATCAGTAAAGAAGCTACAGATTCAGCTCTTCTATCTTTAGATGCAGAGAAGGCCTTTGGTAGGGTCCAGTATCGGTTTGGGTTCAGAGCTTTAGAAAGTGGATCCATCTGATTTATAAAAGGCCGACAGCAGAAACCCTGACAAACACTTCACAACCTTTTTGACATCAGAACAGGCTGTCATCAAGGTGGTCCACTATCTAGAAGCGTTAGCAATAGCTGTACGACTGCATCCACAAATTCATAGGACAACAGTAAGACTGAAGATCAGTTATCACTCTATGCTGATGATGTAGTTCTGTTTATCACAAAACTAAGCAGATCAATTCCAGCTCTGCTACAGTCAATAAGAATATCTGGTGATACTTCAGACTATGCAGTACATAAAACGAAATCAGCAGTACTGCTTCTTATTTAAAGGACAGAAGAAGTTCTTGTATTTCATGTGGTAGAGGAATTCACATCCTCAAAAAGACAGAAGATGTTGTTATGAGTCGATTAACGCGCCGGCACGTTTAAAGGGACACGCCTACCCATGCTATGACGTAGCATAGAATGCGTAGTCAGGCGGAGCCAAACTGCCTCGTCATTTAAATCTGTGTCGAATCTGCGGACTTCAAACTATCTACCAGTCTTTGAATGGTGTTGATCAGCCAAGTAAAACCAGAGTTATGACAAATAATAAACACCGCACTTTTTCGCACGTTTCGTCTGCATTTGGACCGTGTTTTATGTGCGCCGGTGACAAAGCAGCAAGATGAGCTTGACGTCCCAGCCTCTCTGAGGCGATGTGTGGACTTCAAACTATCTACCAGTCTTTGAATGGTGTCGATCAGCCAAGTAAAACCAGAGTTATGACAAATAATAAACGCTGTACTTTATCGCACGTTCGGTGCATCTTTTTTATGGAGCGTGTGTTTTACAGGACTCGACGGTAAACATGGATTCTGACAAGAAAACTACAGGAAAAACGCTCCTTTCCTTTTGGTCGAAGGCACGCCACATCAGCCAATCACAAAATTCTATTGTGGTTGCTAGGCAGAAAGTTGGTGTAGAGACGGACCGCAGAAAGACACACAAAACAAACGCGCACTGACCAGTAAACACTGAACACTAACAGTGTGATCCAAGCACGCTAAATCTCTCAAATCTGTCGTGTTTATGTTGTGTTTCTGTGCCTTAGATGTGACTTTAGAATGAGATCAGATCAGCAGCAGGTCTGAGACGCCCCCCTCCCCCACTGTGGGGGGACAGAAAAGTGGATTTGGCCTCTGAGACCCTGCAGGCCAAAGTCACTGATTATTTGAGCCATTCCACTGATTTCTGGAGGAATAAATAATTCCTGTACAGTTTTATTATGACACCTGATGGTTTTGGAAATAGCTGTAAAAAACTGTACAAAAGCGCCTGGGAATTTTCTGTATTTTTGTGCAAACAGTGTGTATAACTGTGCTGTTTGCTAAATGTTTACATTGTCTTTTGAAGTTTACTATTTATATTAGCATTCTAAGTTAGAAAAATGGTCCATATCACATGTTTTTGGGTGTCCACAGTGAAAAATCTAACTTTCTCCTACTCAGATTTTGTATTTTTTTCTGGAATTTTAGGTACAGTGTGTTCATACTTTATTTAAAAAACTGAATAAATAACTGTACAGTCACATCGGTGAAGTTGTGGTGAAAAAAAGACACCAAGCAGAGCCAGATAAACAGTTTCTAAGGTGAAATATAAAGATAAATTCAAAAGTAGTCAAAAACGGCCAAATGCCCTTTAGACCTTAAAGGGTTAATTATGGAGCACTAATGGAAGAAACTGCAGACTCAGTTGATAGATGGACGTCTCTGCTTCAGTAATAATTAATATTGACCAAAGCTACTTCATCTCTTTCTAAACATTCCCCTGCCAGGGTTCACCAGATCACCTCCAGGTTTATATCTGAAGATTAAACAACTATTTGTTGATTCATGTGGAACAATAGAACAGCAGGGCTTCGTCTGTCTCTGTTATATTTGCGCTTTGATGGTGGAGGTTCAAATGTCCAGACTTCTTCTTCTTATTTCTGGGCCGCACAGCTGAGGTCCATCATGTTCTACTTCTCTACAAAGGATTCTCCTTACTGGACAGAGATGGAAGCTCTGAGTCTCAGACTGCCTCCTGCCATGAACCTGGACTCTGACTCAGTGAAACATCTACAGAGACGGAGCAGCAGCCCAGTAGTCAGACACAAGATTAGAATACCATGTGAGAAGATATGTAGAAGAACCAGACTCAGCCCAACATGGACCAACCAGCTCTTCACAGCAGGAACAACTGATTCTACATCTAAAATCTGGACTTCTAAAGGACTGGAAAAGATCCTGGATCTGGATCCATCACATTCTGACATCATGATGTCTTTGGAACAACTGAAGCATGAGTTTAACCTGAACAGAATCACGTTTTAAATTCCTGCAAGTAGAAGCTCAGTAAAAAACATCAGAACGACAGACTGACTAAACCCCACAGACACTCATTGAGACGTTGATAACAAAGGACAGTTTAAAAGAGCATCACATCTGAATCCTATAATACTCTCATAATATAAGCAACGTGCTTGGAAGGAAGATCTGGAAACTGACATGTCAGATTATCTCAGAAAGAATTTCATTCCACTGTTTATCCAGAAAAACAGCTTTAATAAAATGAACATGTGTGGATGAACCTCAGCTTCTAACTGGTAAAAAGGGAAGTTCTGTTCTGGAAAACAACTCATAGACCAACAATTAGACACTGGATAAAACAAATGACATCAAACCTCCTAGAAAAAATAATATAATATATATTAGTGCTGTCAATCGATTAAAATTTTTAATCGCGATTAATCGCATGAATGTCATAGTTAACTCGCGATTAATCGCAAATTAATCGCACATTTTTTATCTATTCTAAATGTCCCTTGAATTATCATTTTATACAAGGAGGAGGCGGAGAATTCGCGTCAGCTGTGTTTAGTCATCAAGTGGTATTACAGACTAGATATGCTACGATGAGAACTCAGTTCATACTGACAACATACACATAACTCTGGTCTTGTCAATCGTCATGCGGCACCCCAGGCCGCCGTCACCTGGCGGAGCATCTGGATCAGCGGCACGCGGTTCGGCACGCGGAAAAGGAGCCGACAGAAAGGCGAGCGAGAATATTGCTGCTGTACCACCACCAGCAGGAGATCCTGTCTGACTCCGACGGCGAACACCTCGCCCTCGCCAACCATGCCCCCGCCCCACGCACCCCCGCCCGCGTTAATCTCGCGATAAAAAAATTGACGCCGTTAAAATTGATTTGCGTTAACGCGTTAATAACGCGATATTTTTGACAGCACTAATATATATATATATATATATTAGTGCTGTCAATCGATTAAAATTTTTAATCGCGATTAATCGCATGAATGTCATAGTTAACTCGTGATTAATCGCAAATTAATCGCACATTGTTTATCTATTCTAAATGTCCCTTGAATAATCATTTTATACAAGGAGGAGGCGGAGAATTCGCGTCAGCTGTGTTTGGCCATCACGTGGTATTACAGACTGGATGTGCTACGATGAGAACTCAGTTCATGCTGACAACACACACAGATAACTTTGGTCTTGTCAATCGTCATGCGGCACCCCAGACCGTCGTCACCTGGCGGAGCATCTGCATCAGCAGCACGCGGTTCGGGACGGGGAAAAGGAGCCGATAGAAAAGCATGGCGACCGAGAATATTGCTGCTGCTGTACAACAGCCAGCAGGAGACCCTGTCGGACTCCGACGGCGAACACCTCGCCCTCACCAACCATGCCCCCGCCCCACCCACCCCCGCCCGCTATAATCTCGCGATAAAAAAATTGACGCCGTTAAAATTGATTTGCGTTAACGCGTTAATAACGCGATATTTTTGACAGAACTAATATATATATATATATATATATATATATATATATATATATATGTAGATGTAGCATATGTTTACTGAAAAAAGAAGGAAGATACTGTTGAAAAACAGAGGAAGACAGAGAAAGAAGCAGAGTTAACGGGTGAAGGTGAAGAACATCAGCTAGAATCAGATCAGACTTACAGCAGTGAAGAGGTGGATCCAGGCAGCAGCACTGATCAGTATGAAGGATCCACTGGACAGAGCAGCTCTTTATAGATCCACTGGACAGAGCAGCTCTTTATAGATCCACTGGACAGAGCAGCTCTTTGTAGACTCACTGAGCAGCTGCTGTATCTGAAAACAGACGAAACAAAGCAGCAGAAAGTGAAAGTATGACCTTCATGAATGCCACTCCAATTCTTGGAAATCAACTGTTGATTGTAAAAGGCCTCCTCCTCCCTCCTCCTTTTGGCACGATTCACTGTATGACCAGAACAATCTGAAATGGATCTTTGAATTTCATCAGCGGTCTGATGTTCTTTTGTTCTGTTCAGTCAGTAAAACCCAGAGTCCCTCTGAAGGTCCTGAGGACGTTCTACAATGAAGTGGTGGAGAGAGCTTTGACTGGGAACATCCCAGTGGTTCAGGAACATCACTGGTGGGACCAGAGACCCTGCAGACGGTGCTGAGGTTGGCAGAGGGAACCGTGGGTAGAGGACTCCCCACCCTGGAGGACATCTTTTATAATGTCTTGTTGCTGAACAGCCTTGAGAACAGTCACTTTGCATTTCACTGCACAAACTATAAGAGCATGTGGCAAATAAAAACTCTGGAATCTGTAAATATTGAACCTTTGTGGGGTTTGACTCCATCATCTTCCTCCATCACCAGAGTCCATCATTTCTGCTTCTCTGTTGGGTTCAGCTGCTCTTTGCTGGAGCCACGCTGCCTCGCACACGCCTGACGAACCCCCTGCCAGGTAAACGCCGGAGGACCATGTGTGCGCAGACGAACGCTTGATCAAATACCCGGCTGGCACCTCTAAACAATCAGCCAGCAGGTGCAGCTAATGATGAGTGGAGGCGGGGCAATGCCCGACCTGCCACATGTATACAGTAAATTCAGTGTATGTAGACCACTGGATGTGCAACTGTGTGTTGGTTGGGATGTTCACTGTGTACATTGTTTTAGTGGGAAAAAACAAATATATTTGTTACTGTGCAATTGTGTGTTCTGAGTATAAAACAATATTCTAAAATATTTTATAACACACTCATGTATGTACTGTCTGTAGTAAAGTGTAACACTGAACAAATAAAGGCCTAAATCATTAACATGAATGGAGAAGAAGTGTTTCCATTCATCATGAGCACATCAGTGTTCAGCTGGTTCCTATAAATGTCTATTCATGTGATGGTTTGTGTGTCATTTGAAAACAAAACACCATGTTAAGAAGAAAAAACATTGTCTTGGATGTAAAGTTTCATTTTGAAGCAGAATTGAGGGGTCACGCCCATGGTGTGTGTGTGTTTTTTGACATGTGTGTAGAGTTGTGAGAGTGTGAGGCATGCTGTCAGAAAATGTGTGTAAGCAATCGACAAACACTGTAATACATCAGAATCAGGGTCAGTAATCTTTGACACGTCCCTGATTGTGGTAATGAAAAGACAGAATTTATAATTTACCACTGATTCTATTAAAATAAGTTGTTTGTTTTAATAAAAATAACAGTGACATCATGTAAACAAACTGGCATTTAAAGAGTTAAATGTGTCGCCTCTGATCAGGACTGATGTTGGTTCGAAACAAGTGACTCAGAATAATGTGAACATGTCATATTTTCATGGCAGGATCTTTGACAAGCATATTTTCATCATGAAGGAAATCTGAGTAACTTCTTTAAACCGTCTGAGGGTTAAATGAGAAACGAGCTGTGCTGTAAAACACTCAGCGTCTCCCTCCTCTTCCTGGAATGACTCTCAGCCTGATAACCCTCCTCTCCTCCCTGCTCTCAAACACAGTCCTGTCCTCACCTGTCCTGGTTCCTCCCCTTCAGATCTGTACTCTGAAGACGGGTGGAGCTCAGACTAGTTTCATGTACGAGGAAGTGGAAGTCAAACAGTCGCTGTTACTGAGAGGAGAAATGGCGCAGAAAGGAGTTCAGCTGGATTCGGGCAAATTGTCTTGTTCCATCTGTTTGGATCTACTGAAGGATCCGGTGACTACTTCCTGTGGACACAGCTACTGTATGGACTGTATTAAAACACACTGGGATGGAGAGGATGGGAAGAGAATGTACAGCTGCCCTCAGTGCAGGAAGGTTTTCACACCGAGGCCTGTCCTGGAGAAGAACGTCATGTTAGCAGAGTTAGTGGAGGAGCTGAAGAAGACTGGACTCCAAGCTGCTGCTGCTGATCACTGCTATGCTGGAGCTGAAGATGTGGCCTGTGATGTCTGCACTGGGAGGAAGAGGAAGGCTGTCAAGTCCTGTCTGGTCTGTTTGGCCTCTTATTGTCAGAAGCACCTCCAGCCTCACTTTGATGTAGCTCAACTAAAGAAACACCAGCTGGTGGAGCCCTCCAAGAACCTCCAGGAGAACATCTGCTCTGGTCACGATGAGGTGATGAAGATTTTCTGTCGCACTGATCAGAAGTTGGTCTGTTATCTGTGCACAATGGATGAACATAAAGGCCATGAAACAGTCCCAGCTGCAGCAAAAAGGACCAAGAAGCAGAAGGAGCTGGAGGTGAGTCGACTGAACATCCAGCAGAGAATCCAGGACAGACAGAAAGATGTGGAACTGCTTCAACAGGAGCTGAAGAACATCAAGGTCTCTGCTGATAAAACAGTGAAGGACAGTGAGAAGATGTTCAACGACATGATCCGTCTGATGAAGAAAAGAAGCTCTGATGTGACGCAGCAGATCAGATCCCAGCAGGAGGCTGAAGAGAGTCGAGTCAAAGAGATGGAGGAGAAGCTGGAGCAGGAGATCAGAGATCTGAAGAGGAGAGACACTGAGCTGAAGAAGCTCTCAGATACTAAAGATCACAACCAGTTCCTCCTCAACTACCCCTCAGAGTCAGCACTCAGTGAGTCCACACCCTCATCCAGCATCAACATCCGTCCTCTCAGACACTTTGAGGAGGTGACAGCAGCTGTGAAAGAGCTCAGAGATCAACTCCAGGACACTCTGAGGGACACCTGGAGAAACATCTCACTGAAGATCACTGGAGTGGATGTTTTACTGCCACAACCAGAACCAAAGGCCAGAGAGGGATTCTTAAAGTATTCAAGAGACATCACTCTGGATCCAAACACAGCACACAGACAGCTGTTATTATCTGAGGGGAACAGAAAAGTGACAGGAAGGTTAGAGGACCAACATCATCCTGATCATGCAGACAGATTCACTGGATGTCGTCAGGTTCTGAGTAAAGAGAGTCTGACTGGACGTTGTTACTGGGAGGTGGAGTGGAGAGGAGTTGGAGTTGAAGTAGCAGTCGCCGACAAGAACATCTGCAGAAAAGGAAATGAATGTGGATTTGGAAGAAATGACAAATCTTGGTCTTTATGTTGTGACATCAACAGTTACACATTTTGGTACAACAAAGTTGAAACTCCCGTCTCTGGTCCTCGGTCCTCCAGAGTGGGAGTTTACCTGGATCACAGAGCAGGTGTTCTGTCCTTCTACAGCGTCTCTGAAACCATGACTCTCCTCCACAGAGTCCAGACCACATTCACTGAGGAGCCGCTACATGCTGGAGTTTGGCCTTTATGCTTTGAAGACACTGCAGAGTTGGTTAAACTCCAGTAGAGTGATTCCAGTGTGTGAGGGTGGGTTCATGTTGAGCCCTGATTGAACTTCATCATATAGAGTTCACTTCTGTAGCTGCAGCCAATAATCAGTGAGACGATGAAGGAACCCATTGATCCTTTAGTGTTTCAGTGGTTTTTAAAGCTGCTTCCAGCTTCAGAAACATGAACATTTGTTGGTTTTATTTCTCATTCCTGACGACAAACGGAACATTTTGGGGTTTTTTGGATTTAACCTGTTGAACAGTTGAGCCGTGGGAGATGAAGACGCTTGTTTGTTTCGGTGTTTTCTGAGTTTTTATGGACAAAACGATTGACAGAGGAAATAATCAGCGTGAAATAATGGTCAGCTGAAGTCCTGGAATACGTAGATTGATCGTTTGTGAGGCTGTTGTTGGTGAACAAGCAGTTTGTCTGAATGTGTTTGAGTCAGCGTTGAATGTTTTCTGTGAGTCTATCATGTAAAAGTACAAAGAAATCCAGCATGTGACCATTTAACAGAAACACCATGAACGTTTTAGCACCAGAACTTTGTCATTTAATGTCATCAAAGTCTGACCTCACAATGTTGTTTACCTTCATTGAAGTCAAATAGATCTTTAAGGGGCAGCTGGTTAAAATGTGTTCCAGCTGATTTGGTCTCTTCAGGCTCTTTGTTGCAGCATTTCCTCTCTGATACTTTGACTTCTGATGGCCTGTTGTTTCATTGGTGTCGGTCTTTGTTTGGGTGCAGCTCCCTCCTGTGTCTGTCCAGCTGTTAATGATGACTTTTACTCACCTTGTCCGCATGAAAATGTAAATAAAGCTGTGAAAATGCAGGAGCGTGTGATAGATGTGCAGCTGTTTCATTACTAAATAGCCAGAATTCCACATAAAAACCAAGCGAATGTTAAAAAAGTTCCCTGTGACCCTCTCAGAATCAGCTGATTGACTCTGTAGAACATCTTTAGTCTGTTTAATGGATACATGTAAAGTTTTAACGTCCCACTGTGAATATTTTCAGAGTTACAGGCCCTTGAAGTTCACATAGGAGGGTCAGGATTTAAGCTGTGGTGCTTTTCTCACACGTTTTACAGCAGATAGACTCATGAAATGTTCAGGGCAGAGAAACACCTGCAACATGTCGGATTAGAGATTCTTTTTACCGAAGGAATTAAAACCCTGATATTCCAATACACTATAAGGTATTATAAGAAGCGCTGATGCAGTAGTTCTCTAGTCAGCTACTGGTTCAATGAGCTCTTTAGAAACAATAAGATAAACTATTATATACAACAATATTATATACGAATGGATGAATAGATAGATGGATGGATGGATGGATGGATGGATGGATAGATAGATAGATAGATAGATAGATAGGTAGATAGATAGATAGATAGATAGATAGATAGATAGATAGATAGATAGATAGATAGATAGATAGATAGATAGATAGATAGATAGATAGATAGATAGATAGCCAGTAAATTGCATTATTCAAGGATTTTCAAGGATTCAACAACCGTCCTCTTACAGTAGACACTATCAACGACCCAAAGAGTTTGGAACCTTTAACCCCAAACCATCTCCTCACAATGAAGTCCTCAGTTCCACTGCCTCCACCAGGAAAATTTATGAAGGAGGATTTGTACGCCAGAAAGCGCTGGAGAAGAGTGCAGCATCTGTCGGAGCAGTTTTGGGGCAGATGGAGAAAGGAGTATCTTGCAAATATCAATTTAAGGCCAAAGTGGCTCACTCCAAAACGAAATGTGAAAGTTAATGACATCGTCATTGTTAATGAAAAGGAGCTCCCTCGAAATGAGTGGAAGCTTGCCAGGGTTCTTGAAGTGCATGAGGATGATGATGGACTGGTACGAAGAGCAACAATACAGATGGGAGAGCGGAAGTTAGGAAAAGGTAGTGAACGCCTTAGCAAACCATCCATATTAGAAAGACCCATTCAGAAGTTAGTTGTTCTTGTAGAAAGCAGCTAATAATTCTATGTAAGACTGAAATCCAGCCAGTCATTAAGAACCAGTTCCTCTCTAGATTGAGATGAGAAGGTGGTTATTTAACTCCTGCAAATAAAAGTATAAATTTTGACTGTTGTTACATACAGTTATACAGGTCAGCTTCAACAGGAAAGTTATAAACCTTTATCAAGCATTTTGTCCCGTTTGTAATGTTTTCTGAGAAGTTTGACAAATTACTTGGAAATTACCTTTGATTTAATTCATGAAGAGTGTAACATGTTATATATGGTTACTGTTATAAGTGTTCGGTTATTCAATATTCAAAGGTAATTTGGTGGGAGTGTAGCTGACGCTGTTTAAGAGTCCTTGGGTTGCCATGGCAACACAGGAGGTTTATGATTTACAATAATGAGGTCATTTTTGTGTTGAAAAGCAATGTTGCAGTATTCGTCCTGTTGTGTTCTTGATCATTTGGCCTTGGTAACATTTATTATTTTTAGTCTAGTTATTTGTTTGATTTATTGTCCTTGTCAATAAAGTTAGATAAGTTGACATGTGACTTACGGGATGTGAGGTGCAGCGCGGGAGAGAGACAAAGAGCGGACGGGTTCAGCGGCCAGTTTTATATCCTATCTGCCTTTTTTTGTTTTTCTGTTGGTCATCCAGGCGAACACAGTAATTATTAATTTCAATAAGCTGTGAGAGGACCATATATTTGTTTAGAGAGACATAAGAGACAAAGATATATGTTTATCGTCAATATATCATTTGAATGTGTTATGTTATGTTTTATAGTTTTCACGGTGTACCACCGACTGATTATCTTCTGTGAAGATTAAACTTTTTGTGGGCATCAGTAAGAAGCGTGGACTCTTTCAATGACCAGCAGTTACACAAACCTTCAAAAAAAATTCTCAAGGTCTGGGATCACCACGGTCAATCAGTGATGTCCTGGTTCGAGAGTAGAGACCATGCATTTACACAGAATAATTAACAAGTCTTAGGCCATAGAAAAGGAATGACTTCACACAGAGAATGACACACAGACTCAAGGTAAGTATTTTTGTTGTACCAAAATTATTATTTCAAAAATAATGCTCCCAGAAGTACATACAAATTTTAACTTCCCCTTAATAAAAAAATAACGTGGCCAGAAAAAAATAAAGTAAAAGAAAATTTGCTGCAGCTTAAGTCTCAAAAGTTCAGTTTATTTTTATTTGTGCACAACTTTAACTCGGTCCGAGCGTCACTCTTAGAAATGGTCCTCCAAGCCACAAATGATGGAGAGATCTTACTGGTGTAGAAGACGTCAAATCCAAGTCCTGCTTACAAATGGAGAATCCCAGTCGGTGGTCCACAGCCACGGTCACTCCCGGCGGTAGAAATCGGCACAGAGCAGCGAACACAGCTCCTCCGTCACTCCGATGCACCTCACACGGTCCGCGCTATTACAACACATGAAAACTTCAGACACCCCGCTGGAAAATCTGCTAAGCTTTCTCTCGTTTTCTCCTCGTCTCATAGAGAGCTACATACACGTCTACTCCCTCTGCAGCACGCATGGAAAAGAAAAAACTAGTACAGACAGCGCAGCCGCCATCTTAGTTACCACAGGCTACACTCAAACCCGCTACACCTACACGGGTGAGCTAAAACTTCACTTCAATGCAGCGAAATCATTAAACATCGGTCACATAACTTTTAAAACATCTAAACAAGTTATATGCAACACCAGCAAACACATTTCATATACTGAAATAACACTCACTATTCCTGAGACCAACAGTGCAGCAAAATATGAACATTCGCCACGGCTTCACAGGAACATTTTCATTTTACACAGAAGAAAAATTAACAGAAAACAATGTATATGAGCTTACCTATTACAACACATGAAAATTTCAGACGCCCCGCTGGAAAAATCCGCTAAGCTTTATCTCTCTTTCTCCTCGTCTCATAGAGAGCTACATAAATGTCTACTCCCTCTGCAGCACGCATGGAAAAGAACGTAACAGCGCAGTCCCACCATGGATCAGCCATGTTCGATATACCGTTCCGCTTTTATTCTGAAAACGCACCGTAAACTGAATAACGGTCAAACCAGCAAAGCGCGCGCGGGCTTCATCATTGTTAGCATTCGCTCATTCACACACACAGATAAAGCTTTAACTCCTTGCAGCTCGTTTGTTGGCCACAGCTCTCATCCCTGTTTGCGATTTTATCTCCGGCTGCTTCTTTTCTCCGTTAGAAGACACTTTTAAAGCTCGTTGTCAACTTTATTAGCGCCGCGTCGCCGTAGTGAGCTAGCACTCGTTCAGACGGATTCACTCGTCTCTGTTCAAAGTCAAATCAAATCAGCGTCTATCACAGTCACAGTCTGAGGCTTTACATGTTATAGTAGTTTAATATTTCCTTCTGGTTGTGATTTCTGGAGGTCTTACCTGTAGAAATGATGACAAACAGAGCATCTTAACGTCTGTGCTGCTTCGCTTTACTTGCGCTGTGTGACGTCTCACTCTATCAGTGACTGACGTCAGCTTTGGTCCCTGCAGCACACAGCTCCACCTACTGGCCGGGTACTGCAACTACGTCAAATGGAATCAGACCTGCTGGAAAATGAATGAAATCACACCGAGACACTAATACAGTCATTAGAACACGTTTTAAAGTCCTTTAGCTTTTTCTCATGAATTCAGATTTGAAATGGGGGCAACATATTTTCATCAAGTCTTTTTAATCATGTCTTTGAAAACACTTGTGACGTCTCCACAAACACTCGGTGCCACATGTGCAGCAGAACAGCTGTGATCAGACTAACATGGACATGTCTTTGTCTTTTCTTCCTGCTGGACTTGATGCTGTCAGATGCAGATGTTCCACAGCTGATTCTGATGTTTCAGGATAAAAAGCTGCTTTTCCCTCACAGCCTTTTCAACAAATCCTTCTCACAGCTTTTCTCTGCTGTTTCTATTTCAATTGTCTTCGGTTGTTTCATTATTTCATTATTGTAAAATAAAGGCATAAAGACTCACTTGGTTATTTAACTCCTGAAATCGTTGACGGAGCAGCGCTACACTTCTATGTTCCTCATCTCTGATACCAGAACTAAACATGTCTTCAACACAGATCATCTGCTTTTAAATGAGGCAGCAGCAAACATCACAACAAACCATGAGACAACGTTCAACAAACTCATGCAACTGATGTCCTTCAGAACCATCACAGTCTGTTTTAGTCTCACATTAAAGCTGATTACTGACAACTACAACCTGAACGTTACTGTTTCAGTCCCGTTTCAGTTTCCTGAACGTTGACGTCAACCAGTTTATTAACTTCATGTCCAACATCACAGCAACACAACACACTTCAGTGTTTACTGGATGCTGAGTCTCTTCTCTGGTCAACACACACAAATAAAGGGAACAACTTCTGGCCTTTACTCAACACATTACATCTGATGCTAAAGTTCCACATGAAGTGCATTAAAAGCTACGGTGGCCGGGAGGTGCAAAACAACATTACAAACTGTGAAACACTTTTACAAAGCTTGATACAAATTTACGTTTTAGAAAACATTTTTACATATTATAAAACAAAATTACATTTCCATGACAAATTTACAAGTCCCTAAACAAATTTACATTTCAGAAAACAAATTTAAAAGATGCAAAACAAATTTACAAGTGGCGAAACACTTTTACAAACAACATTCAACCTGAAAGGGTATGTACCAACTCCGGGGTTGAACCGGAAGTGATAACGGCGAGCTAACAAAAGATGGACACCGATCGAGTTGTGTTTTGCCCGTTTTGTGGCACACACCTACGGCGATTAACGCCGTTTTGTTTTTCTTGTGGTCGGTCTTTAGAGTTTTTAAATGGCGCAGACCCAACGGAAGGACCAAATGCACCGGAGACATCTCAACAACGGGATAATGCTAAACAAAGTAAGGCTAACATGTAGCAGTCGCTATCTGAGGTATCTGAATGGACGTGAAGAGCGCCGTTTTTTTTATCGGCTGCTTTTCTGTTTTGAAACGTGGCTTTGTTAATTTCAGCAGAACAATCGTGGCCATCATTAAAGCAGTTCCTGGAGTACAGAAGCTCCAAACAAAAGAACTTCAGTCTTTTAACTACAGGCCCAGAGGAAAGCGTTTGGCTACAGAACGAAAACGCGTCCAGGTAGGTTGTACTGACTGCCTTAGCTTATCAATACTAGACTGTCTGACTCGAGATGACTCAGAAGTGGATCTGTATCATGTTAGATTTATTGTACAGATTGAATTAAGTTTAAAAGAAAAACTAAAATCTTTAACGCAAGCATCTATGCATATATTTTAGAGCAGGGGTAGCCAATCCTGGTCCTCGAGGGCCACTATCCTGCATGTTTTAGATGTTTTCTTTTTCCAACACACCTGATTCAATGAGGAGCTCATCATCAAGCTTTACAGAAGCCTGATGACGATCCTGATCATTTGAATCAGGTCTGTTGGAAGAGGGAAACAGCTAAAACATGCTGGATAGTGGCCCTCGAGGACCGGAGATGCCCACCCCTGGTAGATCCATAATCTGAATTACTGTTTAAGATTCAGAATGGAAAAACAGGTATTTCAAGAGATGTTGTTCTCTATATATTAAAGAAAACACAATAAATGTTCATTACTTTGCTTTATTAGTACTCACATATTTCCCACTTTGAAATGATGAAGCTGTGTGTGACATATTCAGACATTTTGTGTTCATGTTCCACCATTACAGTATACCTCTCTTCCATTCATAGTTGAGCAATTTCTTTCAGTTTTAGGTACAGTTCAGTTGCAGACTGCCAGTACTCTGGCTTCTGTAAATGATTGCTCTCCATGGCCAAGTCCAAGTACTCCTGCATGTTTGCATCCCCACATGGAGCTCTTGTCAGGTGAGCCTCGAGGAAGGCATCCAGTTCAGCCTGTTCAATTTTAAATCCACAGTCTCTGGAGCCAAACCTATGGTAAACATAAGACACAATTACATTTATTAAAATTTAAGTTGAAAGGACAACAAATACAAACATAAGTCTAACACCAAAGTATTACCTGTGTGGTAAGTAGTAGAGCTCATTGGGCACTCCTCCTGGACATGATGCTGTTCTTGAGGGGTGAATCCTGTGACTGTTCCACAGTCTTACACACTCATCCAAGTCCTCCTGGATAACATCACCAAAGCAATATCTCAGTAGACACTGATGCTCATGACTCCCGTTGAAGTGTCCGGCGTCTCTAAGGTCTGCAAATAGCTCCATCCAGAACTGACACCTAAAAAAATCAATAAAATAACAATAAGTTATCATTTTAAGCATATACACATGTTTGAATGAATGAATTAAATTAAATGAAAGGTTACACATAATTGAATGACTTAATGAAGGCCACTTACCTTCCCTTTCTGAAGATGGACCACCAGGACTCAATCCTCTGGTTGTTTGTGGATGAGCCATACATGTGGCTGGATGCTCCAGAGAAGTAGTCACTGTGGTGGTGGCGTAGGGTGCACTGAATTGCAGCTATGGTCCCGTTCTCCGTGCCGCACTCAGTCCTTAGTCTCATGGGAGTGACACCAAGGTTTCGCACACATGACAGAAAATAGTGTGCGATCACTCGTGGGTCGTTATTTGTCGGTCCACATGCAAGCCACAGCACTTTACGTGAAAATCCATCGATCCAGCCTGAAAGAGCCAGACCGAATGGCTTAAGTTTATCATAACCATCCGCCTGCCACATATAGTTGGGTCCCATGGAGTGGTAGGTTCTTCTGATGAACCTTCTGCGTGCTCTTCTCTCACATCCTCGAAGATTGAGCTCCCGGAGCAAATTCATCATGTGATCTCTCTTCACCTGCAGACCGTACTTTTGTTTAAGTACCTGCCACATCATGCGGTAGCCAAGCAGCTGTCCAGGTCCACGAAGTTCCAGTCGGATGGCTCTCATAATGGCGTTTCTAGAGGAGTAATCCTTTCTGCGATAGAACCCGGCTATATTCAGTTTGCTTTTCAGAGTCCTCAAGCTGATGTGAACACCGTGTAAACATGACATCATGTCCACGATTACAGCGTACGAGTGTCCGTCTTTAAAATATGTGTGGTAGGTGCGCCAATCAGGCGCACTATAAATATCTATGGGAGGAACTTGGGTTCCGTTCTTGGTTTGGGCCCGGTGGAATGAGGCGGGTGCACACCTCATTCCACATGTGCGTGCAGGACGCCCAGGGTACAAGAAAACGGGTAGGCAAACTGTGTGTGTAAATGCTGTTGAAGTTATGTTTAGCACGCACATGTTGATTGCTTGTATTAATTGCAGACCTGCTCTCCTACTGGGGTAAGGAAAGAGCCTCGATTCGTTAGGCAGGTATCGCCGACGGAACAGGTATTTTAGAGTTTGTTGTAGTTCTTATATTTTAACTGGAGTGTGTTTTAATATTTTTGTAATAAAGTGTTTTATGATTGTCAATGTTTGTTTCCCTGCAGCATCGGTGGTCCATGCGCTGCTCTTGCCGGGGACAATTTATTTGATTATATTGATTGGTTTTGTTTGTTTCTTTGTCTAGTCCGCCCTGGCAAGTGAGCCGGTAGAGGGCAAAAAGACCTGGGCATTGCCCGTGGGGCGGACTAGTTCTTTTTTCTTTTCTTTATTCATGTTTGTTTGTTTTTTGGAGTTTATTTTTTGTTAATTTGCTTCTCCCCTCATCACCGGCACCAGGTGTGCTCCCAGCCAGGCAATCAGGAGGGCCTAAGGGGGACGTGTGCAGTGAATACGTCACGTGTGTAAACTCTGCCACAGAAATCGTGTTTTACAGATTGCAGTGCAGTGAAGACGGTCACGTTCACACAGTTTAACTTTTGTAGTGTAGGCTTGCTGATTGCGGTGTAGTGGTGTTATGGGAATCCCCTATCCTGTAGCAGACCTGGGAGTTCAACTGGGGGTCCGGTACAACGGGGGTCTGTGTTTCTTTTAGAGAATGACCTTTGAAATAAATATTATGTACTAATTACCTCTTGTGATCATTTGTTGTGTAGCTAGTCCCTGAGCGGGTGTAACATATCTAATGCACTGCTGGAGCATATCTGGCCCGTCGGTCTGGTCCATACCCCTTAAAAACTCTAAAGACCGACCACAAGAAAAACAAAACGGCGTTAATCGCCGTAGGTGTGTGCCACAAAACGGGCAAAACACAACTCGATCGGTGTCCATCTTTTGTTAGCTCGCCGTTATCACTTCCGGTTCAACCCCGGAGTTGGTACATACTCTTTCAGGTTGAATGTTGTTTGTAAAAGTGTTTCGCCACTTGTAAATTTGTCTCGAAGTTTGTAAATTTGTTTTGCATCTTTTAAATTTGTTTTCTGAAATGTAAATTTGTTTAGGGACTTGTAAATTTTGTTGTATAATATGTAAAAAATGTTTTCTAAAACGTAAATTTGTATCAAGCTTTGTAAAAGTGTTTCACAGTTTGTAATGTTGTTTTGCACCTCCCGGCCACCGTAAAAAGTGGCACCAATAAGTAAATCAGCATTTAGTGAGTGAACAGCTGCCCAGTCCTTCCAGAGTCTGTTGGTCCAATCAGCTGAAGGTCCCAATGACTGAAGAGAAAACTGATGGAAACAAACCTAAAAGCAGCTCTGAGCTGGTTTGTTCTTCATTTCATGGAGCCCAGCTCTGAGCTGATGCTCATTCATTACATCCAGCACATGAATTCAACTCCTGACGATGATCAAAACTGTGTGAGTCGTTCACTGTCAGGATGAGTCATGTTGATCCTCAACAGGCAAAGACAGTGGACCACGTCCAGTCGATCACATCTATCAGTTATTGATCTGTTGATGCACATTGATGTCTCTCAGGAGTTGTTGAGGTCTTCAGCAGTCAGAGGAGTCCTTGTGTGTTGTTGAATGAACTGATTCATCATCTAGTGTTTTACCTTAATAAGAACACAGAATAAAATAAATTCAACTGTATTAATTAAATCCAGATATTTAAAATAAAAATAAACAGGAAATTGAAATAAAGATTTTAATCAGTTAAATATTTGTTTCATTTATTGAACTAAGAAAAGCATCATTTATCCCCTTAACGCCTGAATTTATATACAAATATATTAAAACATTTTTGTGTGTTTTTGACTTTATGTTGATGCCAAATTAAGTTGAGATTGTTCATTTGATTATAGCACAAAAAATAAATAGAAATTTGCAACAACAGGCATGATGGTCAATAATAGTGACCCAATAATACAGTAATATAACAATAAAAAAACAGATTTTTAAATTAATAACACAACAGATAATAGATAACTGATAACATGAGTCATGATCTGAGCCATGAACATCTTTCCTCTCACTCATAAAATGCACGAAAGCAGTTCCTGTTCTTCCTGAGGTAAAGGTGAACATCACACTTTGCACACTTGATTTCTGTGTGGTCTTTGCATTTTGTGAATCTGCAGCGTTGGCGTCCACTGTCAACTGCTGGCCAGTGATGCTTTCTTCTTGTAGAAGAGCTGCCTTCTCTCTTGCAGCTGGTTCACTGGTGACGAACATCTTGGTCTTGATTTCCATCCATGTTCTCATCACTGCTGCTCCTGTAGTCAGAACTCTGTCTCTGCTGCCGTCTTCATCACCTGGCTTCAGGACATCTTCTTCATCGCTGTCGTTGCTCTCCTCTGGTTAGCTTGATATGAAACACTGATGGCTTCATTCTGGTCTGCATAGAAATAAAGAGCAGAAGTTGCATTTATATCCCAACATGCTATTTTTTTATAATGATTACTGAAAATAACTAGAATGACATTTCCTAAAGAAAATCCGTGTGAGTCCTGAAAGCCATTTCTATATGGATGTCAGTATCCACCAGTGTCCTAACCCACGTTTGGTCTGAAAATGATTCATCACCTTTATACAAGTCTGCAAGTGTCTGGCTTCATCCTTCATCCTATCAGACCCACAAACTCCAAACACACCACGCTAAACTACAAGCATTCTGAACCTGACAGATCTATTGGTAACACAAAGATCCATTTTACGCCATTATGTGAAATGTGGGTTAGACCATAGACATATATACGGGTTAGACCATAGACATATATACGGGTTAGACCACAGACATATATACGGGTTAGATCATAGACATATATACGGGTTGGATCATAGACATATATACGGGTTAGACCATAGACATATATACGGGTTAGACCATAGACATATATACGGGTTAGATCATAGACATATATACGGGTTAGACCATAGACATATATACGGGTTAGACCATAGACATATATACGGGTTAGACCATAGACATATATACGGGTTAGACCATAGACATATATACAGATCATAGACATATATACAGGTCATCACAGACATATATACGGGTTAGATCATAGACATATATACGGGTTAGATCATAGACATATATACGGGTTAGACCATAGACATATATACGGGTTAGACCATAGACATATATACGGGTTAGACCATAGACATATATACGGGTTAGACCATAGACATATATACGGGTTAGACCATAGACATATATACAGGTTAGACCATAGACATATATACGGGTTAGACCATAGACATATATACGGGTTAGACCATAGACATATATACAGGTTAGACCATAGACATATATACAGGTTAGACCATAGACATATATACAGGTTAGACCATAGACATATATACAGGTTAGACCATAGACATATATACAGGTTAGACCATAGACATATATACAGGTTAGATCATAGACATATATACAGGTTAGACCATAGACATATATACGGGTTAGACCATAGACATATATACAGGTTAGACCATAGACATATATACAGGTTAGACCATAGACATATATACAGGTTAGACCATAGACATATATACAGGTTAGACCATAGACATATATACAGGTTAGATCATAGACATATATACAGGTTAGATCATAGACATATATACAGGTTAGATCATAGACATATATACAGGTTAGATCATAGACATATATACGGGTTAGATCATAGACATATATACGGGTTAGACCATAGACATATATACGGGTTAGACCATAGACATATATACGGGTTAGACCATAGACATATATACGGGTTAGACCATAGACATATATACGGGTTAGACCACAGACATATATACGGGTTAGACCATAGACATATATACGGGTTAGACCACAGACATATATACGGGTTAGACCACAGACATATATACGGGTTAGACCACAGACATATATACGAGTTAGACCACAGACATATATACAGGTTAGATCACAGACATATATACAGGTTAGACCATAGACATATATACAGGTTAGATCATAGACATATATACAGGTTAGATCATAGACATATATACAGGTTAGATCATAGACATATATACAGGTTAGATCATAGACATATATACGGGTTAGATCATAGACATATATACGGGTTAGACCATAGACATATATACGGGTTAGACCACAGACATATATACGGGTTAGACCACAGACATATATACGGGTTAGATCATAGACATATATACGGGTTAGACCACAGACATATATACGGGTTAGACCACAGACATATATACGGGTTAGCCCACAGACATATATAGGGGTTAGACCACAGACATATATACGGGTTAGACCACAGACATATATACGGGTTAGACCACAGACATATATACGGGTTAGACCACAGCAGACATATATACGGGTTAGACCACAGACATATATACGGGTTAGACCATAGACATATATACGGGTTAGACCACAGACATATATACGGGTTAGATCATAGACATATATACGGGTTAGACCACAGACATATATACGGGTTAGACCACAGACATATATACGGGTTAGACCACAGACATATATACGGGTTAGATCATAGACATATATACGGGTTAGATCATAGACATATATACGGGTTAGACCACTGACATATATACGGGTTAGACCACTGGTGCCTACTGTTCAGCGATTAGCCTCATTCCGTTATGGCTTAATGTCGCTAATTCGTTACAAACTGAAATATTGAAATAATTTCAAAAACACTCGTCACAGATTTCACCTCATTAGGTAGCTGTAGAAGCAATAAGCTGGTGAGTGTTTTTATCTTAGCACAACTTACCTTATACACAACAACTGCTCCACATTTCAAGCCTTGTTCTGTTAGCGCCGCAGCCCGCAGCTTTTTTTTTTTTTAAGTTTTATTTACAATAAAAAAAGAAACAACAGAACTATTAAGACATACAAGGGGGTTAAACAAAATAAGACAAAAACAACAGAACAACATCAAAAGTAAACAAAAATAAATAAAAAATAAATTAAAAAAAACAGCTGGATTTGTATATTATATATCACATAGTAATATATATGTATAAGCACATATGTATGACATACTAATATATATATATGGCATACTAATACATATAAGCACATATGAACATACGCATTTACATGCATATATATGCACGCATACACACACATTTATATATAAACACACATGTACACACATAACCCTCATAAGTACACGTTCATATATATACACACATGCACATACATATACTCTCATATACATACACATAAATTGGCAACAAATATATTATATTACATTGAATTTCTGAAATAAGTTTACCGTTTTAATTGCCTTCTGGTTATCTGATGGGATGATTGAGCTGAGGTATGAAGTGAATTCTTTGTGGAATACTGTAAAAGTGGGTTTTTGATTGCTGAATTTTGACTTGTTTATGTGAAATTTGGCCGCAGCCCGCTTCCTCCTGCATCAACTGGATGTAGGTCCGACAGCGACCAGTCTTACTAGAAACAAGTGCTTGCCGAAGGTTCCTAGGTTCGTGCTGCATCTGCAAGAACCGGCATTGGGGGAATGGAGACGGTAGCTGTGTCCCAATTCAGGGGCTGCATCCTTCAAAGGACCCAGCCTACCCGTCCTTCGAAGGCTGGGTCCTTCAAAGGACGGTCGGCTGCATGAGCGTTTGTTAAATAAGACGGTCCAGCCCACGATGAACTTCCTGCTTGCGTCATGACGTCTCGTAGAGCCGCTCTTTGTTGCCTAGCAACCCTGACAAACAAATTTTCATCCCGACGATCAGGATAAGACGACGTTGTAATTTTACCTTATTTTTGACTAGATTTGATCCCGAAATTGTAATTTTTGTTTTTAATATGTTTTATATCCTTGAAGTCTTGAGGGTCTTGTTCTGTCCGGTGGTTCAAGACTAAACTGTCTGAGAAACAAGAAGCTGGTTTAAATCTGTTGACATCCACTGATATGAACTTCAGATATTATAAACCTCCACAGTCTCTGGGCTGAGTGTTTCTGATGAGGATCACTAAATACCTGCTGTCTGAACAGAAACCAAATATAATGTATGTTAAACATGTTATCAGATAACTTGGTGGAGCTAAACTAAGAACAGTGAGGAGAGTCATGTTTTCACTGGTCTACAGAGAATCACCACCAATAGAAGCTCCAGTAGGATTTAGTAACCTAGAAACCATTTTACTTCTTCTTCATATAGTAATTTAAATAAAGAATCAATATATGAATATTTATGAATGAATAAGTCATTTTCTGGTGGCCACAGTCAGAAAAAATCGCCACAGTCTCGGTAAAACAAAACTTAAATACTGAAGCTGAACAACTGTAAAGTAAACGCTTTAAACTGCAGCGGCTCACATCAATAACGTAACTTAATCGATTTTTAAAACAAATTTTAATGTGTTCAACACTTGTACTATTGGAGTGAACTGTAACATAATACTAATATTTAAAGCTAGAATCCTCCGCCGCTGATGGATCCATCTTCTCCGTCAGCAGTTAAAACTCCAGCTGTTGATCGAACTGTCACCAGCCCGCAATGAATCTTGGGATATTTGGGGCTACGAAGGATACATCGATGCATCCTTTAAATTTGTGGAAAAGAAGGACGCTTTTGTCGGCCACATTTGAAGGAGTCTTGAAGTTTTGATGAAATGGGACAGCCTTCGTCGCACCGCTGTGACGTATGCGGCCGAATAATGCAGCCTAGAAGGATGCAGCCCCTGAATTGAGACACAGCTGGTATCTGGGCTGATTGAAACGGTTTGTCGCATATTTGGGACAGTCGGCGTTAAGGGGTTAATATCTTCCTGTAAAACGACTCATTTTTCTTAAATTTAGGTTTGACACTAAAGATGAATCACTGATGAATCTTTAACCACATAAACTAAATGATTATATGGAAACAGATTCATAGTTAATGTCAGCATCAGACATGTTTCTGTCTATAAAATACACTGGACATGAATAAAAAACGGCTGCACAGTGAAATATATGAAGTACATCTGCATATATGCATCATATTTATGTTTACATGTGTTTACAGACCGGATAAACAACGTTTACATGTTACCTCCTACAAAATAAAAGCCTTCATTTGTTTAAAGAACAAAATAACGTGATTTCAATAATATGATTTTAAAATGTAAACCCAACTGTAATAAGTGTTAGCTAGCTGCTCCATTTGCTCTGAATACTTTAGTTCTCGTCTTTGTCAAGCCCAAATGAAAAATGAATCCATATTCTAGCTGGTTACGAACCTACAGCCGCATCCCTGGAGGGACCAGCAGGGCTAGCTGAGCTAGCGGAAGTGCTAACGAGCTTCTGCTCTGCCACGGATCGCTTTATTACCGCAACCTGAGTGGTTTTTAAAATAAATCCTCTACAAGACACAGAGCTGTAGTTCCGTTTTAGTTTCAGCTCTCATTTTTCTCTGTGTGACTGTGTCTGACGTCCTCTAATAAAATCCTCCTGTTCACTGGGAGCTGCAGCGAACCGCAGCTTCATGCAGCATCATATCAGAGCAGGGGGCGTTTCTGCCCTCTAGCGGCCACAGGCGGTAACTACAGTATTGGTTAATGAAAAGCTAGCGACAGCATACATGAGCAGCACTTCCTGTTGATGCTTCAGCGTAAAACTATCATAATCAAATCGTTTTAACAAATGTGTTAAAACGTGATTTTATCAGACTCAGAAGGATCTCCGATGTAAACCAAGTTATATTTAACGGCCACTAACTTCTCCATTTACTGTAAATAATGGTGTTGTAGTTTGTATGTAGCCTCCAAACGGAAAATGAACACATGTTGAAGCTAATGATGAATCTACAGCCGCATTCAGAACAGGAAGAGTTAGCCGAGCTAGCGGAAGTGCTAACGAGCTCTTTCACCGATACAGATCGTGTTATTAAGGAAATGTAAGTAGGTTTTAAAATTCATCTGGAAGAGACAGAGCTGTAGCTGCATGTTAGTATGACATGTTATGTTTTACTGTGGGATTGTTTCCCCCAGTAATCGTGAATCAGCTTCTTTATTTAAAGAACGTAATGAGCTAGCTCTAATGCTACGTATGCTACAACCATAGCCTGTTATAGTGATCAGAACCTTTTAAACAGATGCTGGTTGTAGCTCTGGAGCTAGCTTGTCACAGCTTGTAATTAGCTGCTAGCTCGGCTAACACTGCCGTCACAGATGCAGTTGTAGATTCATAATTAGCTACATTATGGATTAATTTTCTGTTTGGACGTTACTGAGACTAAAGAAGAAATATAATAAGAGCAAGTGTAGAAGTTAGCGGTTGTTAAACAAAACGGTCTACATTGAGGATCCTCCTTAGTCTCCTAAAATCAGGTAGTAATAATTTCTTTAAAATAAAATACAAAAATGATGCTTTTACCTTGAAGGAGCTCCAGAAAGTGCTGCTCGTGTGTGCTGTCGCCAGCTTTCCTTTTAATAATACTGTAGTTACCGCCTGTGGCCGCTAGAGGGCAGAAACGCCCCCTGCTCTGATATGATCCATCCTATAGGAGGCTGAGTTTAGCTGCAGCTACTAGCTGCTAATGAACAGCTGGACAGCAGCAGAGCTAACACACTGATACGGATCGTTTTATTTAGGTAACGTAAGTAGCTTTTAAAATTCATCTGGAAGAGACAGAGCTGTAGTTGTATTTTACTCTGAGATGTAATGTAGAACTGTTAGGGTCTCTGGTTATTTCTGTTGTCTTATTGAGGTTCAAACGGTAAATGAATCTATTGTGTGGCTAATTATGAACCTGCAAGAGGTTTAATGTCGTCACCGGCAGCGTTAGCCGAGCTAGCAGTAATGCTAACAAGGCTCTCCACTGGTACTGATTGTTTTCTAGCCGTAAATTTAGCAGCATTCAAAGTAAATTAAGTCATCTGTAGCGATCTACAGGCAACAACCTGAGATATTGATGTGTAGTGGTCAGAGCACGTTTCTATGTCGCTCCTTCACAATAAAATCATTCTACTTTTTTTAAACAAGTATTGCGACATGACTTTGTCTGACTTGATGTAGTGGATGCAACGTTTATGTAAGACAACAGACTGATGGTATTAACAGGAGACGCCATTTAAAGTGAATAAAGTAGGGTTTGTGTAGCTTCAGCTAGTTGTGGCTAACAGCTGGAAGCTAATCAGACACTCACAAAGACTGCAGATGTGAACCAAGCTGGAATTAGCGCTAACTAGCTTCTCACACTGGCTCTGGTTATTCTTTGTTGTTGAACCAACAGAAAAAAGAGGTTATATTTCTATCACTACCACCTCTAACAAGTGTGATTTTATTTAAATCAATCATTTCATTGAAGTGAATTCATAAAAAATAAAAGTCAGATTTAAAAGTGTTTCAGTTTGACCCATTTGACCAGCAGAACCTTGATGGAACAGTTTATTATCTACATACAGATGTTGAACAACACAGTCCTGAGCTCCAGGTGATGTTTATCATCTACAGTTAATACAGATGAACTGTGGTTCACCTTTAATAAGTGGAGCTCACCTGTGACGACCATCAGAACCAGAAGAAACACAACAGCGTGCTAACAGTCTCTCCTGCTAACACACAGCTCTTATCCATCACACAGGACAAGCAGATTGATTGTGCAGCAGAACAAGGAGCCCAAACATCCAGCAGAGTCATCAAGAACTTCCTTCATCCACAGGAAGAAGCAGGAATCCTGCAGCAGATGATCTGGACCCACAGAGTCCTGATCTCAGTCCGTCAGTCTGGATTCTATGAAGAAGACACTGAAACAGACTGAATGCACTGAACAACTGTGTCAAAGTCTCCGAGATGCTCCATGAAAAACATCCCAGCATCGTCACATATAAAGAAGAGAAGCAGCACATGAACAAACATCATCTCTTGTAGGACTTCATTTGTAACGGAGCTAAAAATCCTCCACATGTTTACAGTCTGATGCTCATTTCTTCCAGTTCTATGAACGGACCAAACACTTTTCTCCTGGATCAACTGTTGTTGCTTCATGACTCTGAGCTGTTATCAGTCATTTTACTGAGCCTCCACTGAAACATGCAAACCACAATAAACAGTGATGACCAAAGTAGAAACATGTCCGTCTGGTCTGTTAACAGCATGGACAGTTAGAGTCTCTCTGTCCTGTCACAATAAAAGCATGTTGAGATGTGGAAGCGTCAGGATGATCATTACATGGAACCAAACATGAAGAAGAGCTCCACAAACACATCATGTGAAGTTGTAGAAAACACTGCTGGCTGCTCTTTGCCTCCAGATAAAGTGTCGTCTTATTCATGATGGAAAAACAAAGACAGTCTAATGAGGTAAAAATCACAGCTGCTTTAAACTCATGTCTCTCCATCACACTACTGATGATCAGGATTAGTGGCTGCACTCCACCCAGTATCTTCATGTCCTCATCCATCAGCTCCTCCCTGATGGTCACATGACCACCTGACTGACCCTGGGTCCCCAGATGTCAAAGTGCTTGTGTTCCTTAAAGGGTCTTCTGTCCACCATGTTGTTGCTGCAGAGTGTGAAGAACACCAGAGCAGAGAGCAGACGTCATCCTCCAGGAAGACCAGCATCAGCTCATCTGTCCACTGATTTCTCTGAACCAGTGACGTGCGGTGAGGCTCATGGCAGGTGAGGCTCTGACGTCATCAGTCAGATTTACAGACATGAACCCTACAGAGGAGCTTATTCACCATTTGATTGGCAACAGTTAACAAGTTTTGTTTAAAATTTCATATCAGAATTCTTTACATTTAAACTGTAGCACAGAAAAAAGCACAATTAAAAAACGTTATTATTGTCTTACGTTACTTATAGATGAAGTCCATGCGCCGCTCCTCCTGAAGAAAAGCATCGATCACTTGTTTGTAGAAGTCCTCCTTATCTTTCTTCAGTTTTAATAGTCTCTCTGTCTCAATAGGCTTCTTCACTGCGAGTGAAGAAAGTCGTCCTTGATCAGTCCTGTTCCGACTGTATGTTTTCAGTCTTTCCAGCGCTCCACCGATGCTGTGGTAGCTGGAACAGTGAGCACCAGCTGGAGCAACTTTGTTGCCTCAGGAACAGTTTGGATGAGATCCTTCTGGGCCAAAGAGCTGAGAAGCTGTCCAGGAGATTTACATTCATCCCTCACCGTTTGTGAGCTACACAGTCCAACCAGATCCGCCTTTAGCTTCACCAAGTTGAACAATTTGGCATATTTTGACAGGCTCTGCAGTTTCCTATCATCAAAATGTTGCGACATTTCACTGAATTTTGCGCAGTCCACTAAACCAAGGAAGGCCAGCTCACCAAAATGATCAAACCTGGCCTTCATCTGACAGCTCATGTTTTCCAGAATGTTACAGAACACTCGTTTTCGTTCACATCTGGTCGACTGTCTGTCTCCACTCTCTGTCAGGCCCAGTTCGCTGCATTTCTGCTCAAATCGGTCACAGAAACTGTCGAACTTCAGTCTCATGCGCTCGAGAGCTGCAACGGCGTCAGGGTGCGTTCAAGACAGTATTCAATGTCCATCACTTTGTTTTGGAGCACTCTAAGAAGTGCGTCAGTTTCATTGAAAATGTCCTCGTACAGCATAAGGAGAAAGCACGTGGATGCTTTTGACAGCCACCGATCGTATCCTGCTGCCATCATCAGCGTGTCGGGATTTTCCAGAATGACATTAAATAACGTGCGCAGATCATTTTGGTGCCTGCTGATTGTCTGCACTAGCCTAGAGTTAGAGCTCCATCTTGTAGGTGCTGCTCTGGGTAAACGGCGCTTTACAACATCATCCAGCAAGTGAGTGCGCTTGGTGGACCTGCTGAAAAATGGCGCCAGTCCTTCAGCTGTTTTAAAAAACGTGCGACATTCGGGCACAGGCTTTGCTGAATGTAAGAGCACCAAGTTCAGCTTGTGTGCGTAACAGTGTGTAAACATGGCTTCGGGCACTTTTTCTTTAATTTTAGCTTGCACACCATTAAGCTGTGAGGACATTACAGCGGCCCCATCATAGGTCTGAGCTACAAGCTTGTCAGGGCAGTCGTCCTTCTCCAACACTCCCAGGACGTCCTCACTCACATCATCAAAGCCCAAAAACGCCTCCTTCACCTCACAGCCTGCTTCAGATGGAGCCACATACCATAATATGACCAAAATCTGAGCTCGGTTTGTGACATCTGTGGTCTCATCTACTTCTACAGCAACAAATGGGGCTGCACCGATCTCCTTCTTAATGTCATTTCTGATGACATCACCGACTGCTTCGATTAAATCGTTCTGTGTTCTATTGGACAAGCCAGAAAACACAGTGGATGTCTCCAGATGTCCAGCTAGTCTGTCATCTTTCTCAGCAAAAGCATGTAATAGTTGAACTTAGTTACCACGATTAGCAGAGCCTGTACCTTCATCATTTCCACGAAATGCCAGCTGTTGCTTGGCGAGGAAGCAGGTGGCATTGATGAGATCTTTTCAAATCTCTCGGTTCTCCTTCACCTTAGCGTTGTGGATGCTGATGTTGAGTCTTCGCTGTTCGTCCAAAGCCAAGTCTATCCTGGACATCCCCAACGTTTTTAGCGCGGTTTGACTTTGGATGTGTGTAGCGAACCGCTCGTGTTTGATGAGGCTTCTTTGCAAATTCTTCAGGTCACAATATCCCATCTGAGTCTAGACGTTGTCAGAACTTGAGAAAAGAATGCAGGAAAAGCAGAAAAGGCGGTTTCTTGCTGGACGTCCACACAGCCAGCCTTTTCGTGTGTTCCACTCGGTCTGAAAAGAGCGGGTCTTCTGTCCCGTAGTCTGAAGCAAACCTTTTAGCTCCGGTCTTCCTTTAATTATTACCTCCTGCTTCGACTGAAAGTCCAGTTTAGAAAATTCTTTGAGCTCAGATATGTAATCCTCCATTTTCAAAATAAGGCCAAACAAGAGGAAAAAATACCTGGATGGCTGCACTTGACTTTCTAACTGTTTACTGCAGCTCGCCGTCACTAATTCTATTGTTTTACAGCCGAGGCGTCGTAACAAGAATCCTTGGGATCACCAGCCCCCCCTAGCATGAGGGGCTGAGAAGAAATGCGTGCATCACCGAGTGTCTCTTTGCAGGCGTTTTATGATTGTTCAGCACAAGAAACACGTCACACACATACCGTTGTCAATATAAAAACACTGTAAATTATATACATCAGCTAAACTATGGAAATGTAATCCATATAGTAAATGTGTTTGAACATTATAATGGCGACATACAGAGAGACAGCAATACGATCTCACTGCATATAAACCAGCACAGTTAGCTGAGTCATTGCTCAATCCATGGTGAGGCTCATTGGGCTGCTGCTTCACCGCACGTCTCTTCTTAGTATTTGAACAGTAAATGTGAAAATTCAACAATTTTGAAAAAAAATAATCTAAAAATGGTGAAGTTATATGGAAAATAACTTTAAAGTACAAATCACTGAATAAATATAACTATTTAATTTTTTTTTTCCATTTGAAATTTTTTTCTTTCCATGATGGCAGGTGAGGCTGTATCTCACCTGCCTCCCCTGACTGCACGTCACTGCTTAGCAGATAGTTGAATAAAGCACACAGAGCTCTGGATCAAACTGCTCACCCGAGCATCAACAGAGTGAATGTCAGGGCACCAAGTCTGACAGACTGCCTCTCCCTGACCCAGTGGACTGGTACTATTACATGAAGACATGAGCACACAATGTGTTGTCGCCAGCTGACTGGTTCTTCTGCCTCCTTGGACCTTCTCCTGCCATCTTGTGCAGCAGAAACTTGCCGTTCTCCCTACGACTGCTGAGCTGCCTCCTGTTGAAACCTGCTTGAGACAGAGAAATAAACACACAAACAACCAGATCCTGTTTCTACCTACGCTGCGACAGGTCCTACTGATTATGGCTGAAGAGGACCAGAAGAGATCACAGAGCATGAGTCAGAAATATCTGATAGATCCTGACAGCTAACAAAGAAGGGACAGGGACAGACAGGGAGGCTCTGTTGGGTTTCTCCATCCTTCTAGGATGTGGATGAAGGTGACTGGATGAAGCTGAGCGCCAAGAGATATGGACGTATCTGTGCACCAGTGAAGGATGAGCCTGAGTCTAAACTGTTGCTCTTCACACCTTTTTGACCGTTCACATTTCTTCGTTTGAGTTATGTTTGTGGAAGCACTTCTATTTTGACACTAAGGTTCTTCTTGAGGAGGAAAGTAGTGAAATGAAGACATCAGACTCCGAATTTTAACACATGAAACTGACCTGCCGGATTTATTCAACTCAATCATTGAACATCTTTCTTTTCGTGCACGTTTTCTATCAGTTCACTTCCTGTTTCTATTTTCCTTTGTGTCGTCCTCTAGGTTCAGGTTTTCTGCTCCTCCTGCTGTCTGGAATCGAGGAGAAATAATACCTAAAATCAAGAAAAGAAGTTGAGAGCTCTGAGGAAACAACAAACCCAATGAAATAAGACTGTCCATCTACCGGCTCGTACACTTGTTCTGTCACTGCAGTGGTTCTTTCTCTGATGCTGATCTGGACGTCCTGGTGAAGACACTGGAGGACGTGGCTCTGCTGATGGGTAACTGCCTCCCCTGCGTCCTCGGCTGCTCTGTGGCTCGTTCCTCCACGTGGTCAGACTTTTAAAAATCCTCAGATTACAAAGAAATGAACTTACAGCAATACAGAAAACTACTCACATCAAATATTCTAAGCGGCTTCACATGTAGAAGTCTTGCATCTCCACAGCAAACAGGAACATGAACTGCATCTTAACTGTCTCTAGCAGTGTTTTCTGGAAGTGATCACATTTTAAAGCACACATGAAAGAAACAACAAGCTGTCTAGCATGAGCTCCTGACTGAGCGACCCATCTTAGCTAAGCAGGGAAGCATCAAACATTTGTACTGCAGAATCAAATCCAAGCAGACTCCACATTAAAGGCTGTGGAAACCTCCAAAGAAGCTCACATTAACCTCTGAGGAAGCAGCTGCTCCTGAACATCCAACACATCCTCAGCAGTCATCAGACAGACGGAGGCCTCCAGTCGTCTCTGGACCCCCACAGGACAGAAGCAGCTCCTCCACCCTCAGCTGAGTCTTCATCACTTCCTGTCCAGTCAGAGGCCGACAGAGGACCACCAGGTGACCCGCTGACAGGTGATGTCCATCATCATCTGGCCTTTGGTCTGAGGCTCTTTGTGTGGAACTGATCCCTTAAAACTGACCCAGAGACCAGAAACACATCCTGGATTTATTCACATCAACAGGACAGTTAAGGACCCTGGAAATAACTTAGAGGGACATTTTCAGGGTTTCTGCTTTATTTCACTTTAAATTCAATTTAACCTGAGCAAAAAGAAAAACCATTAATTTATGGAATCCAGCAACCATCATTTAGATCAAAGTGGATGAATTTAATGGTGTTGAACAGGAAAAGAATCAGCTGTGATGGAAACATGAAGGAACAATGTCAAGAATAAATGACTAAAATGAGCAACTAGACTTTTACTTTCCAAGATAATGATGTGAAACTGTGACTTGGCTTTTGGTGCTTTTATTAAATCTGTCTTTAACTGTTAGCATGCAATCATAAAACATCCATGATACATACAAGAAACAGACCTGGAGGAAATATAGAGACATATTAATGGATAATGTTAGTATTTAGTACATCAATAATATTAAATATACATCATCCATGAATCCAATCCATGTGTGTCTATCAGCACATGTATGTTCAGATGTTGACCTTCTTCTGTAGAGTCTCTGGCTCCAACCTGAACCTCACATTATCTGATATCATGGATCACAGTCACAGCATGGCTGCTTCCCTCTAGTGGACACAGGCGGTAACTACATGACAGTAAAGGGACGTCAGGGAAGCTCCCAGTGACCGCCGCTGGACACCAAGCTGGAATTAGCGCTAGTTAGCTTCTCCACTTACTGGGAATGTTGCCTTGTATTCTGAGGAAAGTTCACACACTAAATGAATCCACGTTGTAGCTTAATACCAACCTACAACAGCATCCATGACCGGCAGGGTTAGCCGAGCTAGCAGTGATGCTAACGAGCTTTTGTACCGGCTCAGACTGTTTAAAGCCGGAACACAGACAGCTTTAATATAAATCTACTATCAGAGACAGAGACGTGGTTTCATTTAGTTTGACTGGTGATGTTTTACTGTGTGACTGGATCTGACTCCATAGTAGTGAAGTCAACATGCTAATCGGAGCTAGCCACAAGGCGGAAACGACGTCCGCGGTAAAGTCAACGAAATTATAGAGAAGCTGTTCCTGCTGTTGGTCCTTCAAAATAAAACCATTTAACAACATGTAAAGTTAGAAGCGACAGCTATAGAGAATACTACCGGTTACGGACTTGAAAATAAAAGTTGTGACTGTAGTTACGTACTGTGTCCACTAGAGGGAAAGTAAACACATGATCATACAGGGCGGTGATAAAACTGTTCCTGCAGTGTCTATAAATAAGTTTGTGACAAAACATGACAGAATAAATATATTCAATATATTCTGAGTTTCATTATATATATTCTGAGTTTCATTATATATATTCCGAGTTTCATTCTATATATTCTGAGTTTCATTATATATATTCCGAGTTTCATTCAATATATTCTGAGTTTCATTATATATATTCTGAGTTTCATTCAATATATTCTGAGTTTCATTATATATATTCTGAGTTTCATTCAATATATTCCGAGTTTCATTATATATATTCCGAGTTTCATTATATATATTCCGAGTTTCATTCCAAATATTCTGAGTTTCATTATATATATTCTGAGTTTCATTCCATATATTCTGAGTTTCATTCAATATATTTTCTGCGTTTCATTCAATATATTTTCTGCGTTTCATTATATATATTCTGAGTTTCATTCAATACATTCTGAGTTTCATTATATATATTCTGAGTTTCATTCAATATATTCCGAGTTTCATTATATATATTCCGAGTTTCATTATATATATTCCGAGTTTCATTCCATATATTCTGAGTTTCATTCCATATATTCTGAGTTTCATTATATATATTCTGAGTTTCATTCCATATATTCTGAGTTTCATTCAATATATTCTGAGTTTCATTCTATATATTCTGAGTTTCATTCCATATATTCTGAGTTTCATTATATATATTCTGAGTTTCATTATATATATATTCCGAGTTTCATTCAATATATTCTGAGTTTCATTATATATATTCTGAGTTTCATTCAATGTATTCCGAGTTTCATTCTATATTTTCTGAGTTTCATTCCATATATTCTGAGTTTCATTCAATATATTCTGAGTTTCATTCTATATATTCTGAGTTTCATTCCATATATTCTGAGTTTCATTATATATATTCTGAGTTTCATTATATATATATTCCGAGTTTCATTCAATATATTCTGAGTTTCATTATATATATTCTGAGTTTCATTCAATGTATTCCGAGTTTCATTCTATATTTTCTGAGTTTCATTCCATATATTCTGAGTTTCATTCAATGTATTCTGAGTTTCATTATATATATTCTGAGTTTCATTCAATATATTTTCTGAGTTTCATTATATATATTCTGAGTTTCATTCAATATATTCTGAGTTTCATTATATATATTCTGAGTTTCATTCAATATATTCCGAGTTTCATTATATATATTCCAAGTTTCATTCA
>JAMOIN010001889.1:0-48633 GCA_024666655.1 Dascyllus trimaculatus | reverse complement strand
TATTGAAGCCACTACCCAGCAGAGCCTGTCCACACGGCAACCCAGCAGCACAACCCAGCACACCGGGCTCCCCAGCCCAGCACACCGGGCTCCCCAGCACAACACACGGGGCCCCACAGCACCACAGCCCGAATGGCTCGCCAGCAGAGCCTGTCTACACGGCTCCCCAGCACCACAGCCCAGCACACCAGGCTCCCCAGCACAGCTCACCGGGCTCCCCAGCACAGCACACGGGGGCCCCCAGCACCACAGCCCGCCTGGCTGTCCAGCAGAGCCTGTTCACAACGCTCCCCAGCAGAGCCTGTCCACACGGCTCCCCAGCAGAGCCTGTCCACACGGCTCCCCAGCACCACAGCCCAGCACACCGTGCTCCCCAGCACTGCACACGGGGCCCCCCAGCACCACAGCCCGCCTGGCTCTCGAGCAGAAAATGTTCATAACACTCCCCAGCAGAGCTTGTCCACACGGCTCCCCAGCACCACAGCACAGCACACCGGGCTCCCCAGTCCAGCTCCACGGGCTCCCAAGCACAACACACGGGGCCCCCCAGCACCACAGCCCGCCTGGCTCTCCATCAGAGCCTGTTCAACCCTCTCCCCAGCAGAGCCTGTCCACACGGCTCCCCAGCACCACAACCCACCACACCGGGCTCCCCAGCCCAGCTCAACGGGCTCCCCAGCACAGCACACAGGGCTTCCCAGCACCACAGCCCTCCTGGCTCTCCAGCTTAGCCTGTTCACACCGCTCCCAAGCAGAGCCTGTCCACACGGCTCCCCAGCACCACAGCCCAGAACAGGGGGCTCCCCAACCCAGCACACTGGGCTCCCCAGCACAGCACACGGGGGCGCCCAGCACCAACGCCCGCCTGGCTCTCCATTAGAGCCTCTTCACAAGGCTCCCCAGCAGAGCCTGTCCACACGGCTCCCCAGCAGCACAGCCCAGCACACCTGGCTCCACAGCCGATCTCACCGGGCTCCGCAGCACAGCACACGGGGCAACCCAGCACCACAGCCCAGCACACCTGGCTCTACAGCCGATCTCACCGGGCTCCCCAGCATCGCACACGGGGCCCCCCAGCAGAGCCTGTCGACACGGCTCCCAAACAGCAAAGCCCAGCACACAGGGCTCCCCAGCTCAGTTCACTGGGCTCCCGAGCACAGCACACGGGGCCCCCAGCACCACAGCCCGGCTGGCTCTCCATCAGAGCCTCTTCACCCCGCTCCCCAGCTGAGCCTGTCTACAAGGCTCCCCAGCAGCACAGCCCAGCACACCGCAGCACAGCCCAGCTGGCTCTCCAGCAGAGCCTGTTCACACCGCTCCCCAGCAGAGCCGGTCCACAGGGCTCCCCAGCAGCACAGAACAGCACACCGGCTTCCCCAGCACAGCACACGGGGGCCCTGCAGCACCACAGCCTGCCTGCCTCTCCAGCAGAGCCTGTTCACACAGCTCCCCAGCAGAGCCTGTCTACACGGCTCCCCATCACCACAGCCAAGCACACCGGGCTCCCCAGCCCAGCTCACCGGGCTCCTGAGCACAGTTCACGGGGGCCCCCAGCACCACAGCCCGCCTGGCTCTCAAACAAAGCCTGTTCACACCCGTCCGCAGCAGAGCCTCTCTACACGGCTCCCCAGCACAAAAGCCCAGCACACTGCGCTCCGAAGCCCAGCTCACTGGGCTCCCGAGTACAGCACACGGGGGCCCCCAGCACCACAGCCCGGCTGGCTCTCCATCAGAGCCTGTTCACACCGCTCAACAGCACAGCCTGTCTACAAGGCTCCCCATCACCACAGCCATGCACACAGGGATCCCCTTCCCACCTCACGGGGCCCCCCAGCACAGCACACGGGGCCCCCCAGCACCACAGCCCGCCTGGCTATCCATCAATGCCTGTTCACACCGCTCCCCAGCAGAGCTTGTCTACACGGCTCCCCATCGCCACAGCCCAGCACACCGGGCTCCCCAGCCCAGCTCACCGGTCTCCCCAGGACAGCACACGGGGCCCCCCAGCACCACAGCCCGCCTGGCTCTCCATCAGAGCCTGGTCACAGCTCTCCGCAGCAGAGCCTGTCCACACGGCTCCCCAGCAGAAAAGCCCAGCACACCGGGCTCCCCAGCCAAGCTCACCGGGCTCCCCAGAACAGCACACAGGGTCCCCCAGCCCCACAGCCCGCCTGGCAATCCATCAGAGCCTGGTCACAGCGCTCCGCAGCAGAGCCTGTCTACACGGCTCCCCAGCACCACAGCCCAGCACACCGGGCTCCCCAGCCCAGCTCACCGGGCTCCCCAGCACTGCACACGGGGCCCCCCAGCACAACACACGGGGGCCCCAAGCACCACAGCCCGCCTGGCTCTCCATCAGAGCCTGTTCACACCGCTCCGAAGCAGAGCATGTCCACACGGCTCCCCTGCACCACAGCCCAGCACACCGGGCTCCCCAGCCCTGCTCACGGGGCTCCGTTGCAGAGCACACGGGGGCCCCCAGCACCACAGCCCGCCTGGCTCTCCATCAGAGCCTGTTCACCCCTCTCCCCAGCAGAGCCTGTCCACACGGCTACCCAGCACCACAGCCCAGAACACCGGGCTCCCAAGCGCAGCTCAACGGGCTCCCCAGCACAGCACATGGGACAACCCAGCACCAAAGCCCGCCTGGCTCTCCATCAGAGCCTGTTCACACCGCTCCCCAGCAGAGCCTCTCTACACGGCTCCCCAGCAGCACAGCCCAGAACACCGCAACACAGGCCGCCTGGCTCTCCAGCAGAGCCTGTTCACACCGCTCCCCAGCAGACCCGGTTCACAAGGCTCCCCAGCAGCACAGCCCAGCACACCGCAACACAGGCCGCCTGGCTCTCCAGCAGAGCCTTTTCACACCGCTCCCCAGAAGACCCGGTCTACACGGCTCCCCAGCAGCACAGAACAGCACACCGGGTTCCCCAGAACAGCACACGGGGGCCCCCAGCACCACGGCCCGCCTGGCTCTCCAGCAGAGCCTGTTCAAACCGCTCCCAAGCAGAGCCGGTCCACACGGCTCCCCAGCAGCACAGCCCAGCACACTGGCCTCCCAAGCCCAGCACACCGGGCCCCCCAGCACCAATGCCCGCCTGGCTCCCCAGCAGAGCCTGTCCACACGGCTCCCCAGCAGCACAGCCGAGCACACCGGGATCCCCAGCAGAGCACACGGGGCCCCAAGCACCACCGCCCGCCTGGCTCTCCAGCAGAGCCTCTTCACACCGCTCCCCAGCAGAGCCTGTCTACACGGCTCCCCAGCAGCACTGCCCAGCACACCGCAGCACAGCCCGCCTGGCTCTCCATCAGAGCCTGTTCAAACCATTCCCCAGCAGAGCCTGTCCACACGGCTCCCCAGCAGCACAGCCCAGAACACCGGGCTCCCCGGGACATCACACGGGGGCCCCCAGCACCACAGCCCGCTTCGCTCTCCAGAAGAGCCTGTTCAAACCATTCCCCAGCAGAGCCTGTCCACACGGCTTCCCAGCAGACCAGCCCAGCTCACCGGGCTCCCCAGCGCACCTCACCGGACTCCCCAGCACAGCACACAGGGGCCCCCAGAACCACAGCCCGCCTGGCTCTCCAGCAGAGCCTGTTCACACAACTCCCCAGCAGAGCCTGTCCACAGGGCTCCCCAGCAGCACAGCCCAGCACACCGGGCTCCCAGGCCCAGCTCACCGGACTCCCCAGCACAGCACACGGGCGCCCCCAGCACCACAGCCCGCCTGGCTCTCCATCAGAGCTTGTTCACACCACTCCCCAGCAGAGCCTGTCCACACGGCTCCCCTGCACCACAGCCCAGCACACCGGGCTCCCCAGCCCAGCACACCGAGCTACCCAGCCAAGCTCACAGGGCTGCCCAGCACAGCACACGGGGCCCCCCAGCACCACAGCCCGCCTGGCTGTCCAGCAGAGCCTTTTAAAACCACTCCCCAGCAGAGCCTGTCCACACGGCTCCCCAGCAGCACAGCCCCACACACCGGGCCCCCGAGGCCACCACAACGGGCACCCCATCACAGCACACGGGACCCCCCAGCACCACAGCCCGCCTGGCTCTCCAGCAGAGCCTGTATACACAGCTCCCCAGAAGAGCCAGTATGCACGGCTCCGCAGCAGCACTGCCCAGCTCAGCGGGCTCCACAGCACAGCACACGGGGTGCCCCAGCACCACAGCCCACCAGGCTCTCCAGCAGAGCCTGTCCACTCGGCTCACCAGCAGCACTGCCCAGCTCACCGGGCTCCCCAGCACAGCACACGGGGCTTCCCAGCACCACAGCCCGCCTGGCTCTCCATCAGAGCCTGTTCACTCCGCTCCCCAGCAGAGCCTGTCCACACACCTCCAGAGCACCACAGCCCAGCACACCGGGCTCCCCAGCCCAGCTCACAGGGCTCCCGAGCACAGCACACGGTGGCCCCCCGCACCACAGCCCGCCTGGCTCTCCAGCAGAGCCTTTTCAAACCACTCCCCAGCAGAGCCTGTCCACACGGCTCCCAAGCAGCAAGGCCCAGCACACTGGTCTCCCCAGCCCAGCTCACCGGGCTCCCGATCACGGCACACGGGGCACCCCAGCACCACAGTCCGCCTGGCTCTCCAGCAGATCCTGTTGAAACCACAACCCAGCAGAGCCTGTACACACGGCTCCCCAGCAGCATAGCCCAGCACACCGGGCTCCCCAGCCCAGCTCACCGGGCTCCCCAGCACAGCACAAGGGGACCCCCCGCACCACAGCCCGCCTGACTCTCCATCAGAGCCTGTTCACACCCGTCCGCACCAGAGCCTGTCTACACGGCTCCCCAGCACAAAAGCCCAGCTCACCAGGCTCCCCAGCCCAGCTCACAGGGCTCCCCAGCACATCACACGGGACCCCCCAGCAACACAGCCCGCCTTGCTCTCCAGCAGAGCCTGTTGAAACCGCTCCCCAGCAGAGCCTGTCCACACGGCTCCCCAGATGCACAGCCCAGCACACCGGGCTCCCCAGCCCAGCTCACCGGGCTCCCCAGTACAGCACACAGGGGCCCCCAGCTCCCCACCCTGCCTGGCTCTCCATCAGAGCCTGTTCACAAAGCTCCCCAGAAGAGCCTGTCTACACGGCTCCCCAGCAGCCCCGCACACCGCAGCACAGCCCCCCTGGCACTCCATCAGAGCCTGTTCACACCGCTACCCAGCAGACGCTGTCCACACGGCACCCCAGCAGCTCAGCCCAGCAAACCGGGATCCGGAGCCCAGCTCACCGGGCTTCTGAGCACAGCACACGGGGCCACCCAGCACCACAGCCCGCCTGGCTCTCCATCAGAGCCTTTTCACACTGCTTCCCAGCAGACCCTGTCCACACGGCACCCCAGCAGCTCAGCCCAGCATTCCGGGCTCCCCAGCCCAGCTCACCGGGCTGCCGAGCACAGCACACGGGGGCCCCCAGCACCACAGCCCGCCCGGCTCTCCATCAGAGCCTGTTCACACCGCTTACAAGCAGACCCTGTCCACACGGCAGCCCAGCAGCTCAGTCCAGCACACCGGGCCCCGCAGCCCAGCTAACCGGGCTACCGAGCACAGCACACTGGGGCCCCCCAGCACCACAGCCCGCCTGGCTCTCCATCAGAGCCTTTTCACACCGCTTCCCAGCAGACCTTCTACACACGGCACCCCAGCAGCTCAGCCCAGCACACCGGGCTCCCCAGCCCAACTCACCGGGCCCCCCAGCACAGCACAAGGGGCCCACCAGCACCACAGCCCGCCTGGCTCTCCATCAGAGCCTGTTCACACCGCTCCGCAGCAGAGCCTGTCTACATGGCTCCCCAGCACCACAGCCCAGCTCACCTGGCTCCCAAGCCCAGCTCACCTGTCTCTCTAGCACAGCACACGGGGCCCCCCAGCACCACAGCCCGCCTTGCTCTCCATCAGAGCCTGTTCATACAGCTCCCCAGCAGAGCCCGTCTACACGGCTCCCCAGCACCACAGCCCATCACACCGGGCTCCCCAGCACAGCACACGGGGCCCCCCAGCACCACAGCCCGCCTGGCTCTCCAGCAGAGCCTGTCCACACGGCCAACCAGCACCACAGCCCAGCACACCGGGCTCCCCAGCCCAGCACACCGGGCTCCCCAGCAAATCTCAACGGGCTCCCCAGCACAGCACACGGGGCCCCCCAGCACAACAGCCGGCCTGGCTGTCCAGCAGAGCCTTTTCAAACCGCTCCCCAGAAGAGCCTGTCTACACGGCTCCCCAGCAGCAAAGCCCAACAAACCAGGCTCCCCAGCCCTGCTCACCGGGCTCCCGATCACGGCACACGGGGCACCCCAGCACCACAGTCCGCCTGGCTCTCCAGCAGATCCTGTTGAAACCACAACCCAGCAGAACCTGTACACACGGCTCCCCAGCAGCATAGCCCAGCACACCGGGCTCCCCAGCCCAGCTCACCGGGCTCACCAGCACAGCACAAGGGGACCACCCGCACCACAGCCCGCCTGGCTCTCCATCAGGGCCTGTTCAACCCTCTCCCGAGCAGAGCCTGTCCACACGGCTCCCCAGCAGCACAGCCCAGCACACCGGGCTCCCCAGCCCAACTCAACGGGCTCCCCAGCACAGCACACCGGCCCCCCCAGCACAGCACACGGGGCTTCCCAGCACAAAAGGCTGCCCTGCTCTCCATCAGAGCCTGGTCAACCCTCTCCCCAACAGAGCCTGTCCACACGGCTTCCCAGCACCATAGCCCAGCACACTGGGCTCCGAAACCCAGCTCACTGGGCTCCCGAGTACAGCACACGGGGGCCCCAAGAACCACAGCCCGGCTGGCTCTCCATCAGAGCCTGTTCACACCGCTCAACAGCACAGCCTGTCTACACGGCTCAACATCACCACAGCCCAGCACCCAGGGATCCCCAGCCCAGCTCACCGGGCTCCTGAGAACAGCTCAAGGGGGGCCCCCAGCACCACAGCCCGCCTGGCTCTCCATCGGGGCCTGTTCACACCCCTCCGCAGCAGAGCCTGTCTACACGGCTCCCCAGCACAAAAGCCAAGCACACCGGGCTCCCCAGCCCAGCTCACCGGGCTCCCCAGCACAGCACACGGGGCCCCCCAGCACCACAGCCTGCCTGGCTCTCCAGCAGAGACTGTTCAAACCACTCCCCAGCAGAGCCTGTCCACACGGCTCCCCAGCACAACAGCCCAGCACACCGGGCTCCCCAGCCGAACTCAACGGGCTCCCCATCACAAAACATGGGGCCCCCCAGAGCCACAGCACGCCTGGCTCTCCATCAGAGCCTGTTCAGACCGCTCCCCGGCAGAGCCTGTCTACACGGCTCCCCAGCAGCACAGCCCAGCACACCAGGCACCCCAGCCCAGTTCACCGGGCTCCCGAGCACGGCACACGGGGCCCACCACCACCACAACCCGCCTGGCTCTCCATCAGTGCCTTTTCACACCGCTCCCCAGCAGAACCTTTTCACACCGCTCCCCAGCAGAGCCCTTCTACACGGCTCCCCAGCACCACAGCCAAGCACACCGGGCTCCCCAGCCCAGCTCACCCGGCTCCCCAGCACAGAACACGGGGCCCCCCAGCACCAGAGCCCGCCTGGCTCTCCATCAGAGCCTGTTCAAACCACTACCATGCAGAGCCTGTCCACACAGCTCCCCAGCAGAACATCCCAGCACACCGGGCTCGCCAGCCCAGCTCACCGGGCTCCCCAGCACAGAACTCGGTGCCCCCCAGCACCACAGGCCGCCTGGCTCTCCAGCAGAGCCTGTTCAACCCTCTCCCCAGCAGAGCCTGTCCACACGCCTCCTCAGCAGCACAGCCCAGCACACTGGCCTCCAAAGCCGAGCACACGGGGGCCCCCAGCACAGCACACGGGGGCCTCCAGCAAACAACACGGGGCCCCCCTGCACCACAGCCCGCTAGGCTCTGCAGCAGAGCCTGTCAACACGGCTCCCCAGCACCACAGCCCAGCTCACTGGGCTCCCCAGCACAGCACACGGGGCCCCCCAGCACCACATCCCACCTGGCTCTCCATCAGAGCCTGTTCACACCGCTCCCCAGCAGAGCCTGTCTACACGGCTCCCCAACAGCACAGCCCAGCACACCGGGCTCCCCAGCAAAGCTCACCGGGCTCCCCAGCACAGCACACGACGGCCCCCGGCACCACAGCCCGCCTGGCTATCCAGCAGAGCCTCTTCACATAGCTCCCCAGCAGAGCCTGTCCACACGGCTCGCCAGCAGCACAGCCCAGCACACCGGGCTCCATAGCCGATCTCACCGGGCTCCGCAGCAAAGCACACGGGGCCCCCCAGCACCACAGCCCACCACACCGGGCTCCCCAGCCCAGCTCAACGGGCTCCCCAGCACAGCACACGGGGCCCCCCAGCACCACAGCCCGCCTGGCTCTCCATCAGAGCCATTTTACTCCGCTCCCCAGCACCACAGCCCAGCACACCGGGCTCCCCAGCCCAGCTCACCGGGCTCCCGAGCACGGCACACGGGGCCCCCCAGCACCACAGCCCGCCTGGCTGTCCAGCAGAGCCTTTTCAAACCACTCCCCAGCAATGCCTGTCCACACCTCTCCCCAGCAGCACAGCCCAGTAAACCGGGCTCCCCAGCCCAGCTCAATGGGCTCCCCAGCACAGCACACGGGGCCCCCCAGCACCACAGCCCGCCTGGCTCTCCATCAGAGCCTGTTCACACAGCTCCCCAGCAGAGCCTGTCTGCACGGCTCCCCAGCAGCACAGCGAAGCACACCGCAGCACAGACCGCCTTGCTCTCCAGCAGAGCCCTTTCACACCGCTCCCCAGCAGAGCCTGTCCACACGGCAACCCAGCAGCACAGCCCAGCACACCGGGCTCCCCAGCCCAGCACACCGGGCTCCACAGCAAAGCACACGGGGCCCCCCAGCACCACAGCCCGAATGGCTTGCCAGCAGAGCCTTTCTACACGGCTCCCCAGCACCACAGCCCAGCTCACCGGGCTCCCCAGCACAGCACACGGGGGCCGACAGCACCACAGCCCGCCTGGCTGTCCAGCAGATCCTGTTCACACCGCTCCCCAGCAGAGCCTGTCCACACGGCTCTCCAGCACAACAGCCCAGCACACGGGGTTCCCAAGCCCAGCTCACCGGGGTCCCCAACACAGCACACTGGGGCCCCCAGCACCATAGCCCGCCTGGCTCTCCAGCAGAGACTGTTCACACCGCTCCCCAGCAGAGCCTGTCCACACGGCTCCCCAGCAGAGCCTGTCCACAGGGCTCCCCAGCACCACAGCCCAGATCACCGGGCTCCCCAGCCCAGCTCAACGGGCTCGGCAGCACAGCACACGGGGGCCCCCAACACCACCGCCCGCCTGGCTATCCAGCAGAGCCTGTTCAAACCACTCCCCAGCAGAGCCTGTCCACACGGCTCCCCAGCAGAGCCTGTCCACAAGGCTCCCCAGCACCACAGCCCAGCACACCGGTCTCCAGAGCCCAGCTCAACGGGCTCCCCAGCACAGCACACGGGGCCCCCCAGCACCACAGCCCACCTGGCTCTACATCAGAGCCATTTCACACCGCTCCCCAGCAGAGCCTGACAACACGGCTCCCCAGCACCACAGCCCAGCACACCGGGCTTCCCTGCCCACCTCACCGGGGCCCCCAGCACAGCACACGGGGGCCCCCAGCATCACAGACCGCCTGGCTCTCAATCAGAGCCTGTTCACACAGCTCCGCAGTGGAGCCTGTCTACACGGCTCCCCAGCACCACAGCCCAGCAAACCGGGCTCCCCAGCACTGCACACGGGGCCCCCCAGCACCACAGCCCGCCTGGCTCTCGAGCAGAGAATGTTCAAACCACTCCCCAGCAGAGCCTTTCCACACGGCTCCCCAGCACCACAGCTTAGCACACCGGGCTCCCCAGCCCAGCTCACCGGGCTCCACAGCACAGCACACGGCGGCCCCCTACACCACAGCCCACCTGGCTCTCCATCAGTGCCTGTTCACACCGCTCCCAATCAGAGCCTGTCTACAAGGCTCCCCAGCACCAAAGCCCAGCACACCGAGCTCCCCGGCAAAGCTAAACGGGCTCCCCAGCACAGCACACGGGGCCCCCCAGCACCACAGCCCGAATGGCTCCCCAGCAGAGCCTGTCTACACGGCTTCCCAGCACTACAGCCCAGCACACTGGGCTCCAAAGCCCAGCTCACTGGGCTCCCGAGCACAGCACACGGGGGCCCCCAGCACCACAGCCCGGGTGGCTCTCCATCAGAGCCTTTTCACACCGCTCCCCGGCAGAGCCTGTCCACACGGCTCCCCAGCAGCACAGCCCAGCACACCGGGCTCCCCAGCCCAGCTCACCAGGGTCCCCAGCACAGAACACGGGGCCCCCCGGCACCACAGCCCTCCTGGCTCTCCAGCAGAGCCTGTTCAAACCACCCCCCAGAAGAGCCTGTCCACACAAATCCCCAGCACCACAGGCCAGCACACCGTACTCCCCAGCGCAGCTCACCATTGCCCCCAGCCCAGTTCAACGGGCTCCCCAGCACAGCACACGGGGCCCCCCAGCACAGCACAAGGGGCTTCCCAGCACAACAGCCCGCCTGGCTCTCCATCAGAGCCTGTTCAAGCGACTCCCCAGCAGAGCCGGTCCACAAGGCTCTCCAGCACCACAGCCCAGCACACCGGGATCCCCAGCCCAGCACACCGGGCTCCCCAGCCCAGGTCACCGGGCCGCCCAGCACAGGACACGGGGGCCCCCGGCACCACAGCCCGCCTGGCTTTCCATGAGAGCCTGTTCACACCGCTCCGGAGCAGAGCCTGTCGACACGGCTCCCCAGAACCACAGCACAGCACACCGGGCTCCCCAGCCCAGCTCACCGGGCTCCCCAGCACAGCACACGGGGCCCCCCAACACCACAGCCCGCCTGGCTCTCAAGCAGAGGCTGTTCAAACCACTCCCCAGCAGAGCCTGTCCACACGGCTCCCCAGCAGAGCCTGTCCACACGGCTCCCCAGCACCACAGCCCAGCACACCGGGCTCCCCAGCACAGCACACGGGGCCCCCCAGCACCACAGCCCGCCTTGCTCTCCATCAGGGCCTGTTCAACCCTCTTCCCAGCAGAGACTGTTCACACCGCTCCCCAGCAGAGCCTGTCCAAACGACTCCCCAGCACCACAGCCCAGCACACAGGGCTCCCCAGAACAGCACACCGGGCCCCCCAGCACCACAGCCCGCCTGGCTCTCCATCAGACACTGTTAACACCGCTCCCCAGCAGAGACTGTTCACACCGCTCCCCAGCAAAGCCTGTCTACACGGCTCCCCAGCACCAGAGCCCAGCACACCAGGATCCCCAGCCAAGCTCACCGGGCTCCCCAGAACAGCACACCGGGCCCCCCAGCACCACAGCCCGCCTGGCTCTCCATCTGAGCCTGTTCACTCCGCTCCCCAGCAGAGCCTGTTCAAAACAGTCCCCTAGAGATCCTGTCCACACGGCTCACCAGCAGCACAGCCCAGCACACCGGGCTCCCCAGCCGATCTCACCGGGCTCCCCAGCAAGGCACACGGGGCCCCCCAGCACCACAGCCCGCCTGGCTCAACAGCAGAGTCTGTTGAAACCACTCCCTAGCAGAGCCTGTCTACACGGCTCCCCAGCAGCACAGCCCAGCTTACCGGGCTCCCCAGCCCTGCTTACCGGGCTCCCCAGCACTGGACACGGGGGCCCCCAGAACCACAGGCCGCCTGGCTCTCCAGCAGAGCCTGTTAACACTGCTCCCAAGTAGAGCCTTTCCACAGGGCTCCGCAGCAGAAGAGCCCAGCACACCGGGCTCCCCAGCCGATGTCACCGGGCTCCCCAGCAAGGCACACGGGCCCCCCAACACCACAGCCCGCCTGGCTCTCCAGCAGAGCCTGTTCACACCGCTACGCAGCAGAGCCTGTCCACACGGCTCCCAAGCACTACAGCCCAGCACACCGGGCTCCCCAGCAAAGCACACGGGGCCCCCCAGCACGAAAGCACGCCTGGCTCTCCATCAGAACCTGTTCAACCCTCTCCCCAGCAGAGTCTGTCCACACGGCTCCCCAGCACCACAGCCCAGCACACCGGGCTCCACAGCCCAACTTAACGGGCTAACCAGCACAGCACACGGGCCCCCCCAGCACAGCACACGGGGCTACCCAGCAACGCAGCCCGCCTGGCTCTCCATCAGAGCCTGTTCAACCCTCTCCCCAGCAGAGCCTGTCCACACGGCTTCCCAGCACCACAGCCCAGCACACTGGGCTCCGAAGCCAAGCTCACTGGGCTCCCGAGTACAGCACACGGGGGCCCCCAGCACCACCGCCCGGCTGGCTCTCCATCAGAGCCTGTTCACACCTTTCAACAGCACAGCCTGTCTACACGGCTCGCCATCACCACAGCAAAGCACACAGGGATCCACAGCCCAGCTCACCGGGCTCCTGAGCACAGCTCACGGGGGCCCCCAGCACCACAGCCCGCCTGGCTCTCAGTCAGTGCCTGTTCACACCCCTCCATAGCAGAGCCTGTCTACACGGCTCCCCAGCAAAAAAGCCCAGCACACCGGGCTCCCCAGCCCAGCTCACCATGTCCCCAGCACAGCACACGGGGCCCCCCAGCACCACAGCCTGCCTGGCTCTCCAGCAGAGCCTTTTCAAACCACTCCCCTGCAGAGCCTGTCCACATGGCTCCCCAGCACCACAGCCCGCCTGGCTCTCCAGCAGAGCCTGTTCACACCGGTCCCCAGCAGAGCCTGTCTACAAGGCTCCCCAGCATCACAGCCCAGCAAACCGGGCTCCTCTGCCCAGCTCACCGGGCTCCCCAGCACCACAGCCCGCCTTGCTCTCCATCAGAACCTGTTCAAACCACTTCCCAACAGAGCCTGTCCACACGGCTCCCCAGCACTACAGCCCAGCACACTGGGCTCCCCAGCCCAGCTCAACGGGCTCCCCAGGACAGCACACGGTCCCCCACAGCACCACAGCCCGCCTGGCTCTCCATCAGAGCCTGTTCAAACCACTCCCCAGCAGATCGAGTCCACACGGCTCCCAAGCACCACAGCCCAGCACACTGGGCTCCCCAGCCCAGCTCACAGGGCTCCCCAGCACAGCACACGGGGCCCCCCAGCACCATAGCCCGCCTGGCTCTCCAACAAAGCCTGTTCACACCCCTCCACAGCAGAGCCTGTCCACACGGCCCCCCAGCAGAGCCTGTCCACACGGCTCCCCAGCACCACAGCCCAGCTCACCGGGCTCCCCACCACCACAGCCCAGCACACCGGGCTCCACATCCCAGCTCAACGGGCTCCGCAGCACAGCACACGGGGGCCCCCAGCACCAAAGCCCGCCTGGCTATCCAGCAGAGCCTGTTCAAACCACTCCCCAGCAGAGCCTGTCCACATGGCTCCCCAGCACCACAGCCCGCCTGGCTATCCAGCAGACCCTGTTCAAACCACTCCCCAGCAGAGCCTGTCCACACGGTTCCCCAGCACCACAGCCCAACACACCGGGCTCCGAAGCCCAGCTCAACGGGCTCCCCAGCACAGCACACGGTGCCCCCCAGCACCACAGCCCGCCTGGCTCTCCATCAGAGCCTGTCTACACGGCTCCCCAGCACCACAGCCCGCCTGGCTCTCCATCAGAGCCTGTTCACACCGCTCCCCACCAGAGCCTGTCTACACGGTTCCCCAGCACCACAGCCCAGCACACCGGGCTCCCAAGCACCACAGCCCAGCACACTGGCCTCCCTAGCCGATCTCACCGGGCTTCGCAGCACAGCACACGGGGGCCCCCAGCACCGCAGCCCGCGTTTCTCTCCAGCAAAGCCTGTTCAAACCACTCCCCAGCAGAGCCTGTCCACACGCCTCCACAGCAGCACAGCCGAGAACACCGGGCTCCCCAGCCCAGCTCACCGGGCTCCCCAGCACAGCACAGGGGGGCCCCCAACACCACAGCCCGCCTGGCTTTCCATCAGAGCCTGTTCACACCGCTCCTCAGCAGAGCCGGTCCACACGGCTCCCCAGCAGCACACCCTAGGACACCGGGCTCCCCAACACAGCACACGGGGGCCCCCAGCACCACGGCCCGCCTGGCTCTCCAGCAGAGCCTTTTCAAACCACTCCCAAGCAGAGCCGGTCAACACGGCTCCCCAGCAGCACAGCCCAGCACACCGGGCTCCCCAGCACAGCACACGGGGGCCCCCAGCACCACAGCCCGCGTTTCTCTCCAGCAAAGCCTGTCCAAACCACTCCCCAGCAGAGCCTGTACACACGCCTCCACAGCAGCACAGCCCAGAACACCGGGCTCCCCAGCCCAGCTCACCGGGCTCCCCAGCACAGCACAGGGGGGCCCTCCAACACCACAGCCCGCCTGGCTTTCCATCAGAGCCTGTTCACACCGCTCCTCAGCAGAGCCGGTCCACACGGCTCCCCAGCAGCACACCCTAGGACACCGGGCTCCCCATCACAGCACACGGGGGCCCCCAGCACCACAGCCCGCCTGGCTCTCTAGCAGAGCCTTTTCAAACCACTCCCCAGCACAGCCTGTCGACACGCCTCCCCAGCAGCACAGCCCAGCACACCGGGCTCCATAGCCCAGCTAACCGGGCTCCCCAGCCCAGCCCACCGGGCTCCCCAGCACCACAGCCCAGCACACCGGGCTCCCCAGCCCAGCACACCGGGCTCCCCAGCACAGCACACGGGGGCCCCCAGCACAGCACACTGGGGCCCCCAGCACCACAGCCCGCGTTGCTCTCCAGCAGAGCCTGTTCTAACCACTCCCCAGCACAGCCTGTCCACACGCCTCCCCAGCAGCACAGCCCAGAACACCGGGCTCCCCAGCCCCGCTCACCGGGCTCACCAGCACAGCACACGGGGGCCCCCGACACCACAGCCCGCCTGGCTTTCCATCAGAGAATGTTCACACCACGCCTCAGCAGAGCCGGTCCACACGGCTCCCCAGCAGCACACCCTAGGACACCGGGCTTGCCAGCACAGCACACGGGGGCCCACAGCACCACAGCCCGCCTGGCTCTCCAGCAGAGCCTGTTCAAACCTTTCCCCAGCAGAGACTGTCCATACGGCTCCCCAGCAGCACAGCCCTTCACACCGGGCTCCCCAGCGCAGCTAACCGGGCTCCCCAGCACAGCACACGGGGGCCCCCAGCACCACAGCCCGCCTGGCTCTCCAACAGAGACTGTTCACACCACTCCCCAGCAGAGCCTGTTCACTCCGCTCCCCAGCAGAGCCTGTCTACACGGCTCCCCAGCACCACAGCCCAGCACACCGGGCTCCCCAGCCCAGCTCACCGGCCTCCCCAGCCCAGCACACGGGGGCCCCCAGCACCACAGCCCGCCTGGCTCCCCAGCAGAGCCTGTTCAAACCAATCCCCAGCAGTCCCTGTCCACACGGCTCCCCAGCAGCACATCCTAGCACAGCGGGCTCCCCGGCCAAGCTCACCGGGCTCCCCAGCACAGCACACGGGGGCCACCAGCACCACATCCCGCCTGGCTCTCCATCATGGCCTGTTCACACCACTCCCCAGCAGAGCCTATTGAAACCACTCCCCAGCAGAGCCTTTTCAAACCAATCCCCAGCAGTCCCTGTCCACACGGCTCCCCAGCACCACAGCCCCGCACAACGGGCTCCACATCCATGCTCAACGGGCTCCGCAGCACAGCACACGGGGCCCCCCAGCACCACAGCCCGAATGGCTCCCCAGCAGAGCCTGTCTACACGGCTCCCCAACACCACAGCCCAGCACATGGGGCTCCCCAGCACAGCACAGGGGGCCCCCAGCACAGCACACGGGGCTTCCCAGCCCAGCTCAACCGGCTCCCCAGCACAGCACACGGGTCTTCCCAGCACCACAATCCGCATGGCTCTCCATCAGAGCCTGTTCACTGCGCTCACCAGCCGAGCCTGTCCACACGGCTCCCCAGCACCACAGCCCAGCACACCGGGCTCCCCAGCACAGCACACGGGGCCCCCCAGCACAGCACATGGGGCTTCCCAGCACCACAGCCCGCCTGGCTCTCCATTAGAGCCTCTTCACACCACTCCCCAGCAGAGCCTGTTTACTCCGCTCCCCAGCAGAGCATGTCTACACGGCTCCCAGCACCACAGCCCAGCACACCGGGCTCCCCAGCCCAGCTCACCGGGCTCCCCAGCACAGAACACGGGGCCCCCCAGCACCACAGCCAGCCTGGCTCCCCAGCAGAGCCTGTTCAAACCACTCCCCAGCAGTCCCTTTCCACACGGCTCCCCAGCAGCACCGCCTAGCACAGCGGGCTTCCCGGCCAAGCTCACTGGGCTCCCGAGTACAGCACACAGGGGCCCCCAGGACCACAGCCCGCCTGGCTCTCCATCAGAGCCTCTTCACACCGCTCCCCAGCAGAGCCTGTTTACTCCGCTCCCCAGCTGAGCCTGTCTACACGGCTCCCCAGCACCACAGCCCAGCACACGGGGCTCCCCAGCCCAGCACACCGGGCTCCCCAGCAGAGCACACGGGGCCGCCCAGCACCACAGCCCGCCTGGCTCTCCATCAGAGCCTGTTCAAACCACTCGCCAGCAGAGCCTGTCCACAGGGCAATCCAGCACCACAGCCCAGCACACCGGGGTCCCCAGCCCAGCTCACCGAGCTCCCCTGCAGAGCACACGGGGGCCCCCAGCAACACAGCGTGCCTTGCTCTCCAGCAGAGCCTGTTCAAACCGCTCCACAGCAGAGCCTGTCCACACGGCTCCCCAGCAGCACAGCCCGGCACACCGGGCTCCCCAGCCCATCTCACCGGGCTCCCCAGCACAGCACACGGGGCCCCCAGCACCACAGCCCGCCTGGCTCTCCATCAGAGCCTGTTCACACCGCTCCCCAGCAGCACAGAACAGCACACCGGGTTCCCCAGCACAGCACACGGGGACCCCCAGCAACACGGCCCGCCTGGCTCTCCTGCAGAGCCTGTTCAAACCACTCCCAAGCAGAGCCGGTCAACACGGCTCCCCAGCAGCACAGCCCTGCACACTGGCCTCCCCCGCCGATCTCACTGGGCTCCGCAGCACAGCACACGGGGCCCCCCAGCACCACAGCCCAGCACACCGGGATCCCCAGCACAGCACACGGGGCCCCCCAGCAGAGCCTGTCTACACGGTTGGCCAGCACCACAGTCCAGTACACCGGGGTCCCCAGCCCAGCTCAACGGGCTCCTCAGCACAGAACAATGGGCCCCCCAGCACCACAGCCCGCCTGGCTCTCCATCAGAGCCTGTCCACACCGCTCCCCAGCAGAGCCTGTCCACACGGCTCCCCAGCACCACAGCCCAGCACACCGGGCTCCCCAGCCCAGCACACCTGGCTCCCCAGCCAAGCTCACAGGGCTGCCCAGCACAGCACACGGGGCCCCCCAGCACCACAGCCCGCCTGGCTCTCCATCATAGCCTGTACAACCCTCTCCCCAACAGGGCCTGTCCACACTGCTCCCCAGCACCACAGCCCAGCCCACCGGGATCCCCAGCCCAGCTCTACGGGCTCTTAGCACAGCACACGCGGGCCCACAGCACCACAGCCCGCTCGGCTCTCCATCAGAGCCTGTTCACAGCGCTCCGCAGCAGAGCCTGTCTACACGGCTCCCTAGCACCACAGCCCAGCACACCGGGCTCCCCAGCCCAGCTCACCGGGCTCCCCAGTACGGCACACGGGGCCCCCCAGCACAACAGCCCGCCTGGCTGTCCAGCAGAGCCTTTTCAAACCACTGCCCAGCAGAGCCGGTCCACACGGCTCCCCAGTACCACAGCCCAGCACACCGGGCTCTCCAGCCCAGCTCACCAGGCTCCCCAGCACAGCACACGGGGCCCCCCAGCACCAGAATCAGAATCAGAATTCTTTTATTGTCATTGTCCCATCAGAAGAACAACGAAATTTAAACAGTTGCACCTCTCGTACAGAACAGTGCAAACAGACATAAATATTAAAAATATTAAAAAATAGTAAGGGACTGTACATTATTAAAAAGTATTTACAAGACAGAAAAGCAAAAAATTGAAAGAAAAAAAAATAGATCTGTGGATTATTAATAAATATATATATATATATATATATATATATATGTATATATATGCATACACCCACACGCATACATCTACACATACATATATAATCGGGATATTGCACAGACAGTATTGCACTTGGAAATGTGGAAACAGGTTTTTGTTACTGCAGCAGCTGTACAGAGTTGAGTCAATGTGCGGCGTTCAGGGCAGCAACAGCTCTTGGGTAGAAGCTGTTTTTTAGTCTGTTGGTTTTTGACTTTATTGCCCTGAAACGTCTCGCTGAGGGTAGAAGTTCAAACAGGTGGTGACCAGGGTGTGAGGAGTCCCTGATGATGCTGCGGGCTCTCCTGAGGCAGCGGGTGTTGTATATCTCCTCCAGAGATGGCAGAGGGCAGCCAGTCAGTCTCTGGGCCGCATTTATGACCCTCTGGAGCTGCTTCCTCTCTGCCATCGTGCAACTGGAGAACCATAATGAGATCCCACAGCTCAGCACCGACTCCACCGAGCAGCGGTAGAAGGACAACAGGAGCTCATTTTTTAAGTTGTTCTTCCTGAGAATCCTCAGGAAGTGGAGTCTCTGTTGTGCCTTCTTCAGTATCGCTGCAGAGTTTGAAGTCCAGGTCAGGTCCTTGCTGATGTAGGTGCCCAGGAACCTGAAGTCTGGCACCATCTCCACCCTGTCCCCATTTATGCTGATGGGTTGAATGTCCGGTTTACACCTCCTGAAGTCTATGATCAGTTCTTTAGACTTGGAGGTGTTCAGGATGAGGTTATTGGTGGTGCACCAGGCTGACAGCCGCTCCACCTCCACCCTGTAGGCAGTCTCATCTCCTCCTGAGATGAGCCCCACCACCGTGGTATCATCCGCAAACTTGATGATGGTGTTGCTCGGGGGGGTGGGGGTGCAGTCGTGGGTGTAGAGGGTGTAGAGTAGGGGGCTTAGCACACAGCCCTGTGGAGAACCAGTGCTGGTGCTCAGTGCTGAGGACAGGTGGGGTCCTACTCTCACCCTCTGGGAGCGGTCTGTCAGGAAGTCAATAATCCAGTTGCAGATGTTGTGGGAGAGACCCAGGTCCACCAGCTTGCTCACCAGTCTGCTTGGAATGATGGTATTGAAAGCCGAACTGAAGTCCAGGAAGAGCAGCCTCGCATAGCTCCCTCGCTGTTCCACGTGTGTCAGCGTGGTGTGCAGAGCGGTGGCGATGGCGTCCTGCGTAGACCGGTTGGCTCTATAGGCAAACTGGTGGGGGTCGAGTGTGGGTGGAGGCATGAAGTAATGTGACTCTGTACCAGTTTCTCAAAGCACTTCATGATGATGGGGGTGAGTGCCACTGGCCGGTTGTCGTTGAGACTGTTGATAATGTTCTTTTTTGGCAGAGGGATGATGGTGGAGGACTTTAAGCAGGGTGGGATGGAGCACTGGGAGAGGGACTGGTTGAAGATGGTGGTGAAAACCCCAGCTAGTTGGTCAGCGCAGCCTGGCTCTCCATCAGAGCCTGTTCACACCGCTCCCCAGCAGAGCCTGTCTACACGGTTCGCAAGCACCACAGCCCAGCACACCGGGCTCCACAGCCCAGCTCAACGGGCTCCCGAGCACAGCACACGGGGGCCCCCAGCACCACAGCCCGCCTGGCTCTCCATCAGAGCCTGTTCACACCGCTCCCCAGAAGAGCATGTCTTCACGGCTCCCCAGCACCACAGCCCAGCACACCGGGCTCCTCAGCCCAGCTCACAGGGCTCCCCAGCACAGCACAAGGGGGGCCCCAGCACCACAGCCCGCCTGGCTATCCAGCAGAGCCTTTTCAAACCACTCCCCAGCAGAGCCTGTCCACACGGTTCCCTAGCACCAAAGCCCAACACACCGGGCTCCCCAGCCAAGCTCAACGGGCTCCCCAGCAAAGCACACGGGGCCCCCCAGAACCACAGCCAGGCTGGCTCTCCATCAGAGCCTATTCACACCGCTCCCCAGGAGAGCCTGTCCACACGGCTCCCCAGCAGCACAGCCCAGCATACAGGGCTCCCCAGCCCAGCTCACCAGGGTCCCCAGCACAGAACACGGGGTCCCCCAGGACCACAGCCGGCCTGGGTCTACAGCAGAGCCTGTTCAAACCACCACCCAGCAGAGCCTGTCCACACAGCTCCCCAGCACCACAGCCCAGCACACTGGGCTCCCCAGCCCAGCTCAACGGGCTCCCCAGGACATCACACGGTCACCCCAAGCACCACAGCCCGCCTGGCTCTCCATCAGAGCCTGTTCAAACCACTCCACAGCAGAAAGACTCCACACGGCTCCCAAGCACCACAGCCCAGCACACTGGGCTCCCCAGCCCAGCTCACAGGGCTAACCAGCACAGCACACGGGGCCCCCCAGCACCATAGCCCGCCTGGCTCTCCATCAGAGCCTGTTCACACCGTTCCGAGCATAGCCTGTCTACACGGCTCCCCAGCACCACAGCCCAGAAAACCGGGCTCCCCAGCCAAGCTCACCGGGCTCCCCAGCACAGGACATGGGGCCCCCCAGAACAACAGCCCGCCTGGCTCTCCATCAGAGCCATTTCACACCGCTCCCCAGCAGAGCCTGTTCACAGCGCTCAACAGCAAAGCCTGTCTACACGGCTCCCCATCACCACAGCCAAGCACACAGGGATCCCCTTCCCGGCTCACCGGGCTCCTGAGCACAGCTCAAGGGGGCCCCCAGCACCTTAGCCAGCCTGGCTCTCCATCAGGGCCTGTTCACACCCCTCCGCAGCAGAGCCTGTCTACACGGCTCCCCAGCACAAAAGCCCATCACACCGGGCTTCCCAGCCCAGCTCACCGGGCTCCCCAACACACCACACGGGGGCCCTCAGCACCAAAGCCCGCCTGGCTCTCCATCAGAGCCTGTTCACACCGCTCCCCAGAACAGCCTCTCTACACGGCACCCCAGCACCACAGCCCAGCACCCCGGGCTCCCAAGCCCAGCTCACCGGGCTCCCCAGCACAGACCACGGGTCCCCCCAGCACCTCAGCCCACCTGGCTTTCCAGCAGAGCCTCTTCACAAGGATCCCCAGCAAAGCCTGTCCACACGGCTCCCCAGCAGCACAGCCCAGAACACCAGGCTCCACAGCCGATCTCACCGGGCTCCGCAGCACAGCACACGGGGCCACCCAGCACCACAGCCCAGCACACCGGGCTCCCCAGCCCAGCTCACCGGGCTCCCCAGCACAGCACACGGGGGCCCCCAGCGCCACAGCCCGCCTGGCTCTCCAGCAGAGCCTCTTCACACCGCTCCCCAGCAGAGCCTGTCTACAGGGCTCCCCAGCAGCACAGCCCGCCTGGCTCTCCATCAGAGCCTGTTCAAACCGCTCCCCAGCAGATCCTGTCAACACGGCTCCCCAGCAGCACAGCCCAGCACACTGGCCTCCCCAGCCCAACACACCGGGTTCCCCAACAAAGCACACGGGGGCCCCAAGCACCACGGCCCGCATGGCTCTCCAGCAGAGCCTGTTCAAACCACTCCCAAGCAGAGCCGGTCCACACGGCTCCCCAGCAGCACAGCCCAGCACACTGGCTTCCCCAGCCCAGCTCACCGGGCTCCCCAGCACAGCAGACGGGGCCCCCCAGCACCACAGCCCACCTGGCTCTCCATCAGAGCCTGTTCACACCGCTCCCCAGCAGAGCCTGTCTACAGGGCTACCCAGCAGCACAGCCCAGCACACCGGGCTCCCCAGCCCAGCTCACCGGGCTCCCCAGCACAGCACACGGGGGCCCCCAGCACAGCTCACTGGGCTCCCCTGAACCACAGCCCGCCTGGCTCTCCATCAGAGACTGTTCACAATGCTCCCCAGCAGAGCCTGTTCACTCCGCTCCCCAGCAGAGCCTGTCTACACGGCTCCCCAGCACCATAGCCCAGCACACCGGGCTCCCCTGCCCAGCTCACCGGGCTCCCCAGCACAGCACACAGGGCCCCCCAGCACCACAGCCCGCCTGGCTCCCTAGCAGAGCCTGTTCAAACCACTCCCCAGCAGTCCCTTTCCACACGGCTTCCCAGCAGCACAGCCTAGCACAGCGGGCTCCCCGGCCAACCTCACCGGGCTCCCCAGCACATCACACGGGGGCCACAAGCACCACAGCCCACCTGGCTCTCCAGCAGAGCCTCTTCACACCGCTCCCCAGCAGAGTCTGTCTACACGGCTCCCCAGCAGCCCAGCCCAGCACAACGCAGCACAGCCCGCCTGGCTCTCCATCAGAGCCTGTTCAAACCGCTCCCCAGCAGATCCTGTCAACACGGCTCCCCAGCAGCACAGCCCAGCACACTGGCCTCCCCAGCCTAACACACCGGGTTCCCCAACACAGCACACGGGGGACCCCAGCACCACGGCCCGCCTGGCTCTCCAGCAGAGCCTGTTCACACCACTCCCCAGCAGAGCCTGTCCACACGGCTCCCCAGCAGCACAGCCTAGCACAGCGGGCTCCCCGGCCAACCTCACCGGGCTCCCCAGCACAGCAAACGGGGGCCACCAGCACCACATCCCGCCTGGCTCTCCATCATGGCCTGTTCACACCACTCCCGAGCAGAGCCTATTTAAACCACTCCCCAGCAGAGCCTGTCCACACGGCTCCCCAGCACCACAGCCCAGCACACCGGGCTCCTAAGCCCAGCTCACAGGGGTCCCCAGTACAGCACACGGGGGCCCCCAGCACCAAAGCCCACCTGGCTGTCCAGCAGAGCCTTTTCAAACCACTCCCCAGCAGAGCCTGTCCACACGGCTCAACAGCACCACAGCACAGCACACCAGGATCCCCAGCCCAGCTCACCGGGCACCCCAGCACGGCACACGGGGGCCCCCAGCACCACAGCCCGCCTGGCTGTCCATCAGAGCCTGTTCACACCGCTCCGCAGCAGAGCCTGTCTACACGACTCCCCAGCACCACAGCCCAGCACACCGGGCTCCCCAGCACCAATGCCCGCCTGGCTCCCCTGCAGAGCCTGTCCACACGGCTCCCCAGCAGCACAGCCCAGCACACCGGGATCCCCAGCACAGCACACGGGGGCCCCCAGCACCAAAGCCCGCCTGGCTCTCCATCAGAGCCTGTTCAAACCGCTCCCCAGCAGATCCTGTCAACACGGCTCCCCAGCAGCACAGACCAGCACACTGGCCTCCCCAGCCCACCACACCGGGTTCCCCAACACAGCACACGGGGGCCCCCAGCACCACGGCCCGCCTGGCTCTCCAGCAGAGCCTGTTCAAACCACTCCCAAGCAGAGCCGGTCCACACGGCTACCCAGCAGAACAGCCCAGCACACTGGCCTCCCCAGCCCAGCTCACCAGGCTCCCCAGCACAGCACACAGGGCCCCCCAGCACCACAGCCCACCTGGCTCTCCATCAGAGCCTGTTCACAACGCTCCCCAGCAGAGCCTGTCTCCAGGGCTACCCAGCAGCATAGCCCAGCACACCGGGCTCCCCAGCCAAGCTCACCGGGCTCCCCAGCACAGCACACGAGGGCCCCCGGCACCACAGCCCGCCTGGCTGTCCAGCAGAGCCTGTTCACACCGCTCCCCAGCAGCACAGCCCAGCACACCGGGCTCCATAGCCGATATCACCGCGCTCCGCAGCACAGCACACGGGGCTCCCCAGCACCACGGCCCAGCACACCGGGCTCCCCAGTACCGCACACGGGGGCCCCCAGCAACACAGCCCGCCTGGCTCTCCAGCAGAGCCTGTTCAAAACACTACCCAGCCGAGCCTGTCCACACGGCTCCCCAGCAGCACAGCCCAGCACACCGGGCTCCCCAGCACAGCACACGGGGGCCCCCAGCACAGCACACGGGGACCCCCAACACCAAAGCCCGCCTGGCTTTCCATCAGAGCCTGTTTACACCGCTCCTCAGCAGAGCCGGTCCACACGGCTCCCCAGCAGCACACCCTAGGAAACCGGGCTCCCCAGCCCAGCTCACCGGGCTCCCCAGCACAGCACACGGGGGGCCCCCAGTACCACAGCCCGCCTGGCTCTCCAGCAGAGCCTGTTCAAACCAATCCCCAGCACAGCCTGTCCACACGCCTCCCCAGCAGCACAGCCCAGCACACCGGGCTCCCCAGCCAAGCTCACCGCTCTCCCCAGCAAAGCACACGGGGGCCCCCAACACCACAGCCCGCCTAGCTTTCCATCAGTGCCTGTTCACACCGCTCCCCAGCAGAGCCTGTTCTCTCCGCTCCCCAGCAGAGCCTGTCTACACGGCTCCCCAGCACCACAGCCCAGCACACCGGGCTCCCCAGCCCAGCTCACAGGGCTCCTGAGCACAGCTCACGGGGGCCCCCAGCACCACAGCCCGCCTGGCTCTCCATCAGGGCCTGTTCACACCCCTCCACAGAAGTGCCAGTCTACACGGCTCCCCAGCAAAAAAGCCCAGCACACCGGGCTCCCCAGCCCAGCAAACCGGGCTCCCCAGCACAGCACACGGGGTCCCCCAGCACCACAGCCTGCCTGGCTCTCCAGCAGAGCCTGTTCAAACCACTCCCCAGCAGAGCCTGTCCACATGGCTCCCCAGCACCACAGCCCGCCTGGCTATCCAGCAGACCCTGTTCAAACCACTCCCCAGCAGAGCCTGTCCACACGGTTCCCCAGCACCACAGCCCAACACACCGGGCTCCGAAGCCCAGCTCAACGGGCTCCCCAGCACAGCACACGGTGCCCCCCAGCACCACAGCCCGCCTGGCTCTCCATCAGAGCCTGTCTACACGGCTCCCCAGCACCACAGCCCGCCTGGCTCTCCATCAGAGCCTGTTCACACCGCTCCCCAGCAGAGCCTGTCTACACGGCTCCCCAGCAGCACAGCCCAGCACACCGGGCTCCCCAGCCCAGCTCACTGGGCTCCCCAGCACAGCACACGGGGGCCCCCAGCACCACAGCCTGGCTGGCTCTCCAGCAGAGCCTGTTCACACAGCTCCCCAGAAGAGCCAGTATGCACGGCTCCCCAGCAGCACTGCCCAGCTCAGCGGGCTCCAGAGAACAGCACATGGGGGCCCCCAGCACCACAGTCCGCCTGGTTCTCCAGCAGAGCCAGTTCACCAGGTTCCCCAGCAGAGCCTGTCCACACGGCTCCCCAGCACCACAGCCCAGCACACCGGGCTCCCCAGCACAGCACACGGGGCCCCCCAGCACAGCACACGCGGCTACCCAGCTCAACAGCCCGCCTGGCTCTCCATCAGAGCCTGTTCAACCCTCTCCCCAGCAGGACCTTTCCACACGGCTCCCCAGCACCAAAGCCCAGCACACCGGGCTCCCCAGCACAGCACACGGGGCCCCCCAGCACCACAGCCCGCCTGGCTCTCCATCAGAGCCTGGTCACAGCGCTCCGCAGCATAACCTGTCCACACGGCTCCCCAGCAGCACAGCCCAGCACACCGGGCTCCCCAGCCCAGCTCACCGGACTCACCAGCACATCACCAGCACAGCACACGGGGGCCCCCAACACCACAGCCCGCCTGGCTTTCCATCAGAGGCTTTTCACACCGCTCCTCAGCAGAGCCGGTACACACGGCTCCCCAGCAGAACACCCTAGGACACCGGGCTTGCCAGCACAGCACACGGGGGCCCCCAGCACAACACCTCGCCTGGCTCTCAGGCAGAGCCTGTTCAAACCACTCCCCAGCACAGCCTGTCCACACGCCTCCCCAGCAGCACAGCCCAGCACACCAGGCTCCCCAGCCCAGCTCACCGGGCTCCCCAGCAAAGCACACGTGGGCCCCCAACACCACAGCAAGCCTGGCTCTCCATCAGAGCCTGTTCAAACTTTTCCCAGGAGAGACTGTCCATACGGCTCCCCAGCAGCACAGCCCTGCAGACCGGGCTCCCCAACCAAGCTAACCGGGCTCCCCAGCACAGCACACGGGGGCCCCCAGCACCACAGCCCGCCTGGCTCTAATGCAGAGCCATCTCAAACCACTCCCCAGCACAGCCTGTCCACACGGCTCCCCAGCACCACAGCCCGCCTGGCTCTCCAGCAGAGCCTGTTCACACCGCTCCCCAGCTGAGCCTGTCTACACGGCTCCCAAGCACCACAGCCCAGCACACCGGGATCCCCAGCCCAGCTCACCAGGCTCCCCAGCACAGCACACGGGGGCCCCCAGCACCACAGCCCGCCTGGCTCTCCGGCAGAGCGTGTTTAAACCGCTACCCAGCAGAGCCTGTCTACACGGTTCCCCAGCAGCAATGCCCAGCACACCGGGCTCCCCAGCCCAGCTCACCGGGCTCCCGAGCACAGAACACGGGGGCCCCAAGCACCACAGCCCGCCTGGCTCTCCAGCAGAGGCTGTTCACACCGCTCCCCAGCAGAGCCTGTCTACACGGCTCCCCAGAACCACAACTCAGCACACTGGGCTCCCCAGCACAGCACACGGGGGCCCCCTGCACCACAGCCTGCCTGCCCCTCCAGCAGAGCCTTTTCAGACCGCTTCCCAGCAGAGCTCTGCAGCAGAGCCTGTCCACACGGCTCACCAGCAGCACAGCCCAGAACACCGTGCTCCCCAGTACAGCACACGGGGGCCCCCAGCAAACCACACGGGGCCCCCCTGCACCACAGCCCGCCTGGTTCTCCAGCAGAGCCTGTTCAAACCGCTCCCCAGCAGAGCCTGTCCACACGGCTCCCCAGCACCACAGCCCAGTACACCGGGCTCCCCAGCCCAGCTCACCGTGCTCCGCAGCACAGCACAAGGGGGCCACCAGCACCACAGCCCGCCTGGCTCTCCATCAGAGCCATATCACAGCACTCCGCTGCAGAGCCTCTCCACACGCCTCCCCAGCAGCACAGCCCAGCACACCGGGCTCCTCGGCCCAGCTCACCGGGCTCCCCAGCACAGCACATGGGGGCCCCCAACACCACAGCCCGCCTGGCTCTCCATCAGAGCCTTTTCAAAACTCTCCCCAGCAGAGACTGTCCATACGGCTCCCCAGCAGCACAGCCCTGCACACCGGGCTCCGTAGCCCAGCTATCCGGGCTCCCCAGCACAGCACACGGGGGCCCCCATCACCACAGCCCGCCTGGCTCTCCATCAGAGACTGTTCACACCGCTCCCCAGCAGAGCCTGTTCACTCCGCTCCCAAGCAGAGCCTGTCTACACGGCTCCACAGCACCACAGCCCAGCACACCGGGCTCCCCAGCCCAGCTCACCGGGCTCCCCAGCACAGCACACGGGGACCCCCAGCACCACAGCCCACCTGGCTCCCCAGCAGAGCCTGTTCAAACCGCTCCCCAGCAGTCCCTGTCCACACGGCTCCCCAGCAGCACCGCCTAGCACAGCGGGCTACCCGGCCAAGCTCACCGGGCTCACCAGCACAGCACACGGGGGCCACCAGCGCCACATCCCGCCTGGCTCTCCATCATGGCCTGTTCACACCGCTCCCCAGCAGAGCCTGTCCACACGGCTCCCCAGCACCACTGCCCAGCACACCGGGCTCCCCAGCCAGGCTCAACGGGCTCCCCAGCATGGAACACGGGGACCCCCAGCACCACAGCCAGCCTGGCTCTCCAGCAGAGCCTGTTCAAACCACTCCCCAGCAGAACCTGTCCACACGGCTCCCCAGCAGCACAGCCCAGTACACCGGGCTCCCCGGCCTAGCTCACCGGGCTCCCCAGCACAGCACATGGGGGCCCCCAGCAGAGCCTGTCTACACGGTTTGCCAGCACCACTGTCCATTACACCGGGGTCCCCAGCCCAACTCACCGGGCCCCCCAGCACAGCACACGGGGGCCCCCAGCACCACAGCCCGCCTGGTTCTCCATCAGAGCCTGTTCACACCGCTCCCCAGCTGAGCCTGTCTACACGGCTCCCAAGCACCACAGCCCAGCACACCGGGATCCCCAGCCCAGCTCACCAGGCTCCCCAGCACAGCACACGGGGGCCCCCACCACCACATCCTGCCTGCCTATCCAGCAGAGCCTGTTCACACAGCTCCCCAGCAGAGCCAGTATGCACGGCTCCCCAGCACCACAGCCCAGCACACCAGGCTCCCCAGCACAGCACACGGGACAACCCAGCACCACAGCCCGGCTGGCTCTCCATCAGAGCCTGTTCACACCGCTCCCCAGCTGAGCCTTTCTACACGGCTCGCCAGCACCACAGCCCAGCACACCGGGCTCCCCAGCTCAGCACACGGGGGCCCCCAGCACCACAGCAAGCCTGGCTCTCCATCAGAGCCTCTTCACACCGCTCCCCAGCAGAGCCTGTCCACACGGCTCCCCAGCACCACAGCCCACCAAACCGGGCTCCCCAGCCCAGCTCAACGGGCTCCCCAGCACAGCACACGGGGCCCCCAAGCACGACAGCCCGCCTGGCTCTCCAACAGAGCCTGTTCACAACGTTCCCCAGCAGAGCCTGTCTACACGGCTCCCCAGAACCACAACCCAGCACACCGGGCTCCCCAGCACAATAAGCCGAGAACACGTGGGCCCCCAGCACATCTCACCGGTCTCCCCTGAACCACAGCCCGCCTGGTTCTCCATCAGAGCCTGTTCAAACCTTTCCCCAGCAGAGACTGTCCGTACGGCTCCCCAGCAGCGCAGCCCTGCACACCGGGCTCCCCAGCCCAGCTAACCGGGCTCCCCAGCACAGCACACGGGGGCCCCCAGCACCACATCCCGCCTGGCTCTCCATCATGGCCTGTTCACACCGCTCCCCAGCAGAGCCTGTCCAAACGGCTCCCCAGCACCACTGCCCAGCACACCAGGCTCCCCAGCTAGGCTCAACGGGCTCCCCAGCATGTAACACGGGTACCCCCAGCACCACAGCCAGCCTGGCTCTGAAGCAGAGCCTGTTCAAACCAATCCCCAGCAGAACCTGTCCACACGGGTCCCCAGCAGCACAGCCCAGTACACCGGGCTCCCCGGCCTAGCTCACCGGGCTCCCCAGCACAGCACATGGGGGCCCCAAGCAGAGCCTGTCTACACGGTTTGCCAGCACCACTGTCCATTACACCGGGGTCCCCAGCCCAGCTCACCGGGCCCCCCAGCACAGCACACGGGGGCCCCCAGCACCACAGCCCGCCTGGCTCTCCATCAGAGCCTGTTCACACCGCTCCCCAGCTGAGCCTGTCTACACGGCTCCCAAGCACCACAGCCCAGCACACCGGGATCCCCGGCCCAGCTCACCAGGCTCCGCAGCACAGCACACGGGGGCCCCCACCACCACATCCTGCCTGCCTCTCCAGCAGAGCCTGTTCACACAGCTCCCCAGCAGAGCCAGTATGCACGGCTCCCCTGCACCACAGCCCAGCACACCAGGCTCCCCAGCACAGCAAACGGGACAACCCAGCACCACAGCCCGCCTGGCTCTCCATCAGAGATTGTTCACACCGCTCCCCAGCTGAGCCTGTCTACACGGCTCCCCAGCACCACAGCCCAGCACACCGGGCTCCCCAGCTCACCACACGGGGGCCCCCAGCACCACAGCCAGCCTGGCTCTCCATCAGAGCCTCTTCACACCGCTCCCCAGCAGAGCCTGTCCACACGGCTCCCCAGCACCAGAGCCCAGCAAACCGGGCTCCCCAGCCCAGCTCAACGGGCTCCCCATCACAGCACACGGGGCCCCCAAGCACCACAGCCCGCCTGGCTCTCCAACAGAGCCTGTTCACAACGTTCCCCAGCAGAGCCTGTCTACACGGCTCCCCAGAACCACAACCCAGCACACCGGGCACCCCATCACAGCACACGGGGGCCCCCAGCACCACAGCCTGCCTGCCTCTCCACCAGAGCCTGTTCACACAGCTCCCCAGCAGAGCCAGTATGCACGGCTCCCCAGCAGCACTGCCCAGCAAACCAGGCTCCCCAGCCCAGCTCACCAGGCTCTACAGCACAGCACACGGAGGGCCCCAGCAGCACAGCCCACCAGGCTCTGCAGCAGAGCCTGTCCACACGGCTCACCAGCAGCACAGCCCAGCACACCGGGCTCCCCAGTACAGAAAACGGGGGCCCTCAGCAAACCACACGGGGCCCCCCTGCACCACAGCCCGCCTGGCGCTCCAGCAGAGCCTGTTCAAACCGCTCCCCAGCAGAGCTCTGCAGCAGAGCCTGTCCACACGGCTCACCAGAAGCACAGCCCAGCACACCGGGCTCCCCAGTACAGCACACGGGGGCCCCCAGGAAACCACACGGGGCCCCCCTGCACCACAGCCCACCTGGCTCTCCAGCAGAGCCTGTTCAAACCGCTCCCCAGCAGAGCCTGTCCACACGGCTCCCCAGGACCACAGCCCAGTACACCGGGCTCCCCAGCCCAGCTCACCGTGCTCCGCAGCACAGCACAAGGGGGCCCCCAGCACCACAGCCCGCCTGGATCTCCATCAGAGCCTGTCCACACGGCTCCCCAGCAGCACAGCCCAGCACACCGGGCTCCACAGCAAAGCACACGGTGGCCCCCAGGACCACAGCCCGCCTGGATCTCCAGCAGAGCCTGTCCACACGGCTCCCCAGCAGCACAGCCCAGCACACCGGGCTCCCCAGCAGATCTCACAAGGCTTCACAGCAAGGCAAACGGGGCCCCCCAGCACCACAGCCCGCCTGGCTCTCCAGCAGAGTCTGTTGAAACCACTCCCCAGTAGAGCCTGTCCACACGGCACCCCAGCACCACAGCACGCCTGGCTCTCCAGCAGAGACTGTTCAAACCACTCCCCAGCAGAGCCTGTCCACACGGCTCCCCATCACCACAGCCCAGCACACCGGGCACCCAATCACATCACACGGGCCCCCACAGCACCACATCCCGCCTGGCTCTCAATCAGAGCCATTTCACACCGCTCCCTAGCAGAGCCTGTCCACACGGCTCCCCAGCACCACAGCCCAGCTCACCAGGCTCTCCAGCACTGCACACGGGGCCCCCCAGCACCACAGCCCGCTTGGCTCTCGAGCAGAGCCTGTTTAAACCACTCCTCAGCAGAGCCTGTCCACACGGCTCCCCAGCACCACAGCCCAGCTCACCGGGTTCTCCAGCGCTGCACATGGACCCCCCAGCACCACAGCCCGCCTGGCTCTCCATCAGAGCCTGTTCAACCCTCTCCCCAGCAGAGCCTGTCCACACGGCAATCCAGCACCACAGCCAAGCATACCGGGCTCCTCAGCCCAGCTCACTGGGCTCCCCAGCAAAGCACACGGGGGCCCCCAGCACCACAGCCCGCCTGGCTCTCCAGCAGAGCCTGTTCAAACCAATCCCCAGCACAGCCTGTCCACACGTCTCCCCAGCACCACAGCCCAGCACACCGGGCTCCCCAGCCCAGCTCACTGGGCTCCCCAGCAAAGCACACGGGGGCCCCCAACACCACAGGCCGCCTGGCTTTCCATCAGAGCCTGTTCACACCGCTCCCAAGCAGAGCCTGTCTACACGGCTCCCCAGCAACACAGCCCAGCACACCGGACTCCCCAGCGCAGCTCACCGGGCTCCCAAGCAATGCACACTTGGCCCCCCAGCACCACAGCGCGCCTGGCTCTCCATCAGAGCCTGTTCAAACCTCTCCCCAGAAGAGACTGTAGATACGGCTCCCCAGCAGCACAGCCCTGCACACCGGTCTCCCCAGCCCAGGTAACCGGGCTCCCCAGCACAGCACACGGGGGCCTCCAGCACCACAGCCCGCCTGGCTCTCCATCAGAGCCTGTTCACACCGCTCCAAAGCAGAGCCTGTTCACTCCGCTCCCCAGCAGAGCCTGTCTGCACGGCTCCCCAGCACCACAGCCCAGCACAACGGGCTCCCCAGCACCACAGCCCAGCACACGGGGCTCCCCAGCCCAGCACACCGGGCTCCAGAGCACGGCACACGGGGGCCCCCAACACAGCACACGGGGGCCCCCAGCACCACAGCCCGCCTGGCTCCGCAGCAGAGCATGGTCAAAACACTCCCCAGTAGTCCCTGTCCACACGGCTCCCCAGCAGCACAGCCTAGCACAGCGGGCTCCCCGGTAAAGCTGACCGGGCTCCCCAGCACAGCACACGGGGGCCACCAGCACCACAGCCCGCCTGGCTCTCCATCAATGCCTGTTCACAGCGCTCCGCATCGGAGCCTGTCCACTCGGCTCCCCAGCAGCACAGCCCAGCACACCGGGCTCCCCAGCCAGGCTCAACGGGCTCCCCAGCACAGCACACGTGGCCCCCCAGAAGAGCCTGTCTACACGGTTGGCCAGCACCACAGCCAAGCACACCGGGCTCGCCAGCCAAACTCAACGGGCCCCCCAGCACAGCACACGGGGGCCCCCAGCACCACAGCCCGCCTGGCTCTCCATCAGAGCCTGTTCACACCGCTCCCCAGCAGAGCCTGTCTACACGGTTCCCCAGCACCACAGCCCAGCACACCGGGCTCCCCAGCCCAGCTCAACGGGCTCCCGAGCACAGCACACGGGGGCCCCCAGCACCAAAGCCCGCCTGGCTCTAAATCAGAGCATGTTCAACCCTCTCCCCAGCAGAGCCTGTTCAAACAACTCCCCAGCACCACAGTACAGCACACCGGGATCCCCAGCCAAGCTCACCGGGTCCCCCAGCACAGCACACGTTGCCCCCCAGCACCACTGCCCGAATGGCTCCCCAGCAGAGCCTGTCTACACGGCTCCCCAGCACCACAGCCCAGCACACCGGGCTCCCCAGCACAGGACACGGGGGCCCCCAGCACAGCACACGGGGCTTCCCAGCCCAGCTCAACTGGCTCCCCAGCACAGCACACGGGTCTTCCCAGCACCACAGCCCGCATGGCTCTCCATCAGAGCCCGTTCACTCCGCTCCCAAGCCGAGCCTGTCCACACGGCTCCCCAGCACCACAGCCCAGCACACCGGGCTCCCCAGAACAGCACACGGGGCCCCCCAGCACAGCACACAGGGGGGTTCCCAGCACCACAGCCCGCTTGCTCTCCATCAGAGCCTCTTCACACCGCTCCTCAGCAGAGCCTGTTCACTCCGCTCCCCAGAAGAGCCTGTCTACACGGCTCCCCAGCACCACAGCCCAGCACACCGGGCTCCCCAGCCCAGCTCACCGGGCCGCCCAGCACAGCACACGGGGGCCCTCAGCACTACAGCCCGCCTGGCTCTCCATAAGAGCCTGTTCACACCGCTCCGCATATGAGCCTGTCTACACGGCTCCCCAGCACCACAGCCCAGCACACCGGGCTCCCCAGCCCAGCTCACCGGACTCCACAGCACAGCACACAGGGCCCCACAGCACCACAGCCCGGCTTGCTCTCCAGCAGAGCCTGTTCACACTGCTCCCCAGCAGAGCCTGTCTACACGGCTCGCCATCAGCACAGCCCAGCACACCGGGCTAATCTGCCCAGCTCACCGGGCTCCCCAGCACCACGGCCCGCCTGGCTCTCCAGCAACGCCTGTTCAAACCACTCCCAAGCAGAGCCGGTCCACACGGCTCCCCAGCACCACAGCCCAGCACACTGGCCTCCCAAGCCCAGCTCACCGGTCTCCCCAGCACAGCACACAGGGCCCCCCAGCACCACAGCCCACCTGGTTCTCCATCAGAGCCTGTTCACACCGCTCCCCAGCAGAGCCTGTCTACAGGGCCACCCAGCAGCACAGCCCAGCACACCGGGCTCCCCAGCCAAGCTCACCGGGCTCCCCAGCACAGCACACGAGGGCCCCCGGCACCACAGCCCGCCTGGCTCTCCAGCAGAGCCTCTTCACACGGCTCCCCAGCAGCACAGCCCAGCACACCGGGCTCCATAACCGATATCACCGGGCTCCACAGCACAGCACACGGGGCCCCCCAGCACCACAGCCCGGCACACCGGGCTCCCCAGCCCATCTTACGGGGCTCCCCACCACAGCACACGGTGGCCCCCAGCACCACAGCCCGCCTGGCTCTCCATCAGAGCCTGTTCAAACCGCTCCCCAGCAGCACAGAACAGCACACCGGGTTCCCAAGCAAAGGACACGGGGGCCCCCAGCACCACGGCCCGCCTGGCTCTCCAGCAGAGCCTGTTCAAACCACTCCCAAGCAGAGCCGGTCAACACGGCTCCCCAGCAGCACAGCCCAGCACACTGGCCTCCCCCGCCAATCTCACCGGGCTCCGCAGCACAGCACACGGGGGGCCCCAGCACCACAGCCCAGCACACCGGGCTCCCCAGCCCCGCTCACCGGGCTCCTCAGCACAGCTCACGGGGGCCCCCAGCACCACAGCCCGCCTGGCTCTCCATCAGGGCCTGTTCACACCCCTCCGCAGCAGAGCCTGTCTACACGGCTACCCAGCACAACGGCCCGCCTGGCTCTCCAGCAGAGCCTGTTCACACTGCTCCCCAGCAGAGCCTGTGCACACGGCTCCCCAGCAGCACCGCCCAGCACACCGGGCTCCTCTGCCCAGCCCACCGGGCTCCCCAGCACCACAGCCCTCCTGGCTCTCCCTCAGAGCCTGTTCAAACAACTCCCCAAGAGAGCGTGTCCACACGGCTCCCCAGCACCACAGCCCAGCACACTGGGCTCCCCAGCCCAGCTCAACGGGCTCCCCAAGACAGCACACGGTCCCCCCCATCACCACAGCCCGCCTGGCTCTCCATCAGAGCCTGTTCAAACCACTCCCCAGATGAGCGAGTCCACACGGCTCCCCAGCACCACAGCCCAGCACACCGGGCTCCCCAGCCCAGCTCACCGTTCTCCCCAGCACAGCACACGGCGGCCCCCAACACCACAGCCCGAATGGCTCCCCAGCAGAGCCTGTCTACACGGCTCCCCAGCAGAGCCTGTCCACAGGGGTCCCCAGCACCACAGCCCAGCACACCGGGCTCCCAAGCCGATCTCACAGGGCTCCCCAGCACAGCACACGGTCCCCCCCATCACCACAGCCCGCCTGGCTCTCCATCAGAGCCTGTTCAAACCACTCCCCAGATGAGCGAGTCCACACGGCTCCCCAGCAGAACAGCCCAGCACACCGGGCTCCCCAGCCAAGCTCACCGGGCTCCCCTGCACCACAGCCCGCCTGGCTCTCCAGCAGAGCCTGTTCACACTGCTCCCCAGCAGAGCCTGTCTACACGGCTCACCAGCAGCACAGCCCAGCACGCCGGGTTCCACAGCACAGCACACGGGGGCCCCAAGCACCACAGCCTGCCTGGCTCCCCAGCAGAGCCTGTCCACACGGCTCCCCAGCACCACAGCCCGCCTGGCTCTCCAGCAGAGCCTGTTCACACTGCTCCCCAGCAGAGCCTGTCTACACGGCTCCCCAGCAGCACAGCCCAGCACGCCGGGTTCCCCAGCACAGCACACGGGGGCCCCAAGCACCACAGCCCGCCTGGCTCTAAATCAGAGCCTGTTCAAACCACTCCCCAGCAGAGCCTGTCCACAGGGCTCCCCAGCAGCACAGCCCAGCACACCGGGCTCCCCAGCCCAGCTCACTGGGCTCCCCAGCACAGCACACGGGGGCCCCCAGCACCACAGCCTGGCTGGCTCTCCAGCAGAGCCTGTTCACACAGCTCCCCAGAAGAGCCAGTATGCACGGCTCCCCAGCAGCACTGCCCAGCTCAGCGGGCTCCAGAGAACAGCACATGGGGGCCCCCAGCACCACAGTCCGCCTGGTTCTCCAGCAGAGCCAGTTCACCAGGTTCCCCAGCAGAGCCTGTCCACACGGCTCCCCAGCACCACAGCCCAGCACACCGGGCTCCCCAGCACAGCACACGGGGCCCCCCAGCACAGCACACAGGGGGGTTCCCAGCACCACAGCCCGCTTGCTCTCCATCAGAGCCTCTTCACACCGCTCCTCAGCAGAGCCTGTTCACTCCGCTCCCCAGAAGAGCCTGTCTACACGGCTCCCCAGCACCACAGCCCAGCACACCGGGCTCCCCAGCACAGCACACCGGGCCCCCCAGCACCACAGCCCGCCTGGCTCTCCATCAGAGACTATTCACACCGCTCCCCATTAGAGCCTGACTACACGGCTCCCCAGCACCACAGCCCAGCACACCGGGATCCGCAGCCCAGCTCACCGGGCTCCTGACCAATGCACACGGGGGCCCCCAGAACCACAGCCCGCCTTGCTCTCCATCAGAGCCTGTTCACACCGTTCCGAGCATTGCCTGTCTACACGGCTCCCCAGCAACACAGCCCAGAACACCGGGCTCCCCAGCCAAGCTCACCGGGCTCCCCAGCACAGGACATGGCGCCCCCCAGAACCACAGCCCGCCTGGCTCTCCATCAGAGCCTTTTCACACGGCTCCCCAGCAGAGCCTGTTCACACCGCTCAAACAGCACAGCCTGTCTACACGGCTCCCAATCACCACAGCCAAGAACACAGGGATCCCCTTCCCAGGTCACCGGGCTCCTGAGCACAGCTCACGGGGGCCCCCAGCACCACAGCCCGCCTGGCACTCCAGCAGAGCCTGTTCACACCGCTCCCCTGCAGAGCCTTTCCACACTACTCCCCAGCACCACAGCCCAGAACGCCGGGCTCCCCAGCCTACCTCAACGGGCTCCCCAGCACAGCACACGGGACCCCCCAACACCACAGCCCGCCAGGCTCTGCATCAGAGCCTGTTCACACCGCTCCCCAGCAGAGCCTGTTCACACCGCTCCGCAGCAGAACCTGTCTACGAGGCTCCCCAGCACAACAGCCAAGTACACCGGGCTCCCGAGCCCACCTCACCGAGCTCCCCAGCACAGCACACGGGGCCCCCCAGCACCACAGCCCGCCTGGCTCTCCAGCAGAGCTTGTTCAAACCACTCCCCAGCAGAACCTGTCCACACTGCTCCCAAGCACCACAGCCCAGCACACCGGGCTCCCCAGCCCTGCTCACCGGGCTCCCCAGCACAGCTCAACGGGCTCACCAGCACAGCACACGGGGCCCCCAGCACCACCGCCCGCCCAGCTATCCAGCAGAGCCTGTTCAAACCACTCCCCTGCAGAGCCTGTCCGCACGGCTCCCCAGCAGAGCCTGTCCACAGGGCTCCCCAGCATCGAAGCCCAGCACACCGGGCTCCAAAGCCCAACTCAACGGGCTCCCCAGCACAGCACACGGGGCCCCCCAGCACCACAACCCGCCTGGCTGTCCATCAGAGCCATTTCACACAGCTCCGCAGCAGAGCCTGTCTACACGGCTCCCCAGCACCATAGCCCAGCAAACCGGGCTCCCCAGCACTGCACACGGGGCCCCCCTGCACCACAGCCCGCCTGGCTCTCGAGCAGAGAATGTTCAAACCACTCCCCAGCAGAGCCTTTCCACACGGCTCCCCAGCACCACAGCCCAGCACACCGGGCTCCCCAGCCCAGCTCACCGTTCTCCCCAGCACAGCACACGGCGGCCCCCTACACCACAGCCCACCTGGCTCTCCATCAGTGCCTGTTCACACCGCTCCCCATCAGAGCCTGTCCACACGGCTCCCCAGCACCACAGCCCAGCACACTGGGCTCCCCAGCCCACCTCACCGGGCCCCCCAACACATCACACGGGAGCCCCAAGCACCACAGCCCGCCTGGCTCTCCATCAGAGCCTGTCTACACAGCTCCCCAGTACCACAGCCAAGAACACCGGGCTCCCCAGCCAAGCTCAATGGGCTCCCCAGCACAGCACACGCGGGCCCCCAGCACCAAAGCCCAGCACATTGGGCTCCCCAGCCAACCTCACCGGGCCCCCCAACACATCACACGGGGGCCCCCAGCATCACAGCCCGCCTGGCTCTCCATCAGAACCTGTTCACACAGCTCCGCAGCAGAGCCTGTCTACACGGCTCCCCAGCACCACAGCCCAGCTCACCGGGCTCTCCAGCTCTGCACACGGGGCCCCCCAGCACCACAGCCCGCCTGGCTCTCGAGCAGAGCCTGTTAAAACCACTCCCCAAGCAGAGCTTGTCCACGCTGCTCCCAAGCACCACAGCCCAGCACACCGGGCTCCCCAGCCCTGCTCACCGGGCTCCCCAGCACAGCTCAACGGGCTCACCAGCACAGCACACGGGGCCCACCAGCACCACAGACTTCATGGCTCTCCATCAGTGCCTGTTCACACCGCTCCGCAGAAGAGCCTGTCGACACGGCTCCCCAGCACCACAGCGCAGCACACCGGGCTCCCCAGCCCACCTCACCGGGCTCCCCAGCACAGCACACGGGGGCCCCCAGCACCACAGTCCGCCTGGTTCTCCAGCAGAGCCAGTTCACCAGGCTCCCCAGCAGAGCCTGTCCAGACGGCTCCCCAGCAGCACAGCCCAGCACGCCGGGTTCCCCAGCACAGCACACGGGGGCCCCCAGCACCACAGCCCGCCTGGCTCTCCAGCAGAGCCTCTTCACACCGCTCCCCAGCAGAGCCTGTCTACACGGCTCCCCGGCACCACAGCCCAGCACAACGGGCTCCCCAGCCCAGCTCACCGGGCTCCCCAGCACAGCACACGGGGGACCCCGGCACCACAGCCCACCTGGCTCTCCATTTGAGCCTGTTCACACCGCTCCCCAGCAGAGCCTTTCCACACTGCTCCCCAGCACCACAGCCCAGCACACCGGGCTCCCCAGCCCTGCTCACCGGGCTCCCCAGCACAGCACACGGGGGCCCCCAGCACAGCTCACCGAGCTCCCCAGCACAGCACACGGGGGCCCCCAGCACAGCTCACCGGGCTCCCCAGCACAGCACACGGGGCCCCCCAGCACCACAGCCCCCCTGGCTTTCCATCAGCACCTTTTCACAACGCTCCCCAGTAGAGCCTGTCCACACGGTTACCCAGCACCACAGTCCAGCACACAGGGCTCTCCAGCCCAGCTCACCGGGGTCCCCAGCACAGCACACGGGGGCCCCCAGCACCACAGCCCGCCTGGCTCTCCGGCAGAGCCTGTTCAAACCACTCCCCAGCAGAGCCTGTCCACACGGCTCCCCAGCACCACAGCCCAGCACACCGGGCTCCCCACGCCAGCTCAACGGGGTCCTCAGCACAGAACAAGGGGCCCCCCAGCACCACAGCCCGCCTGGCTCTCCATCAGAGCCTGTCCACACCGCTCCTCAGCAGAGCCTGTCCACACGGCTCCCCAGCACCAGAGCCCTGCACACCGGGCTCCCAAGCCCAGCTCACCGGGCTCCCAAGCACAGCACACGGGGCCACGCAGCACCACAGCCCAGCACACCGGGCTCCCCAGCCCAGCTCACCGGGCTCCCAAACACTGCACAAGGGGGCCCCCAGCAACACAGCCCGCCTGGCTCTCCAGCAGATCCTGTTCAAAACACTCCACAGCAGAGCCTGTCCACACGGCTCCCCAGCAGCACACGGGGGCCCCCAGCACCACTGCCAGCCTGGTCGTCCATCAGAGCCTGTTCAAACTTTTCCCCAGTAGAGACTGTCCGTACGGCTCCCCAGCAGCGCAGCCCTGCACACCGGGCTCCCCAGCCCAGCTACCCGGGCTCCCCAGCACAGCACACGGGGGCCCCCAGCACCACAGCCTCCCTGCCTCTCCAGCAGAGCCTGTTCACACAGCTCCCCAGCAGAGCCAGTATGCACGGCTCCCCAGCAGCACTGCCCAGAACACCAGGCTCCCCAGCCCAGCTCACCACGCTCTACAGCACAGCACACGGGGGCCCCCAGCAAACAACACGGGGCCCCCCTGCACCACAGCCCGCCTGGCTCTCCAGCAGGGCCTGTTAAAACCGCTCCCCAGCAGAGCCTGTCCACACGGCTCCCCAGCAGCACAGCCCAATTAACAAGCCTCCCCATCACAGAATACGGGGCCCCCCAGCACAGCACACGGGGGACCCCAAGACAGCACACGGGGCCCCCCAGCACCACAGCCCGCCTGGCTCTCCAGCAGAGTCTGTTGAAACCACTCCCCAGCAGAGCCTGTTCACACCGCTCCCCAGCAGAGCCTTTCGACACGGCTCCCCAGCACCACAGCCCAGCACACCGGGCTCCCCAGCCCAGCTCACCGGGCTCCCTAGCCCAGCTCACCGTGCTCCGCAGCACAGCACACCTGGGCCCCCAGCACCAACGCCCGCCTGGCTCTTCAGCAGAGCCTGTTCAAACCACTCCCCAACAGAGCCTTTCCACTCGGCTCCCCAGCACCACAGCCCAGCACACCGGGCTCCCCAGCCCAGCTCACCGGGCTCCCTAGCCGAGCTCACCGTGGTCCCCAGCACAGCAAACGGGGGCCCCCAGCACCACAGCGCGCCTTGCTCTCCAGCCGAGCCTGAGCAAACCGCTCCCCAGCAGAGCCTGTCCACACGGCTCCCCAGCAGCACAGCCCAACACACCGGGCTCCCCAGCCCAGCTTACCGGGCACCCCAGAACAGCACACGGGGGCCCCCAGCACCATAGCCTGCCTCGCTCTCCATCAGAGCCTGTTCACACCGCTCCCCAGCAGAGCCTGTCTACACGGCTCCCCAGCAGCACAGCCCAGCACACCGGGCTCCCCAGCCCAGCTAACCGGGCTCCCCAGCACAGCACACGGGGGCCCCGAACACCACAGCCCACCTGGCTCTCCATCAGGGCGTGTTCACACCGCTCCCCAGCATAGCCTGTCCACACGGCTCCCCAGCAGCACAGCCCAGCACACCGGGCTCCAAAGCCCAGCTCAACGGGCTCCCCAGCACAGCACTAGGGGCCCCCCAGCATCACAGCCCGCCTTGCTCTCCATCAGAGCCATTTCACACAACTCCCCAGCACCACAGCCCAGCACACCGGGCTCCCCAGCCCAGCTCACAGGGCTCCCGAGCACGGCACACGGGGCCACCCAGCACCACAGCCAGCCTGGCTGTCCAGCAGATCCTTTTCAAACCACTCCCCAGCAATGCCTGTCCACACGGCTCCCAAGCAGCACAGCCCAGCATACCGGGCACACCAACCCAGCTCAACGGGCTCCCCAGCACAGCACACGGGGCCCCCCAGCACCACAGCCCGCCTGGCTCTCCAGCAGAGCCTTTTCACACCGCTCCCCAGCAGAGCCTGTCCACACGGCTCCCCATCAGCACAGCCCAGCACACCGGGCTCCCAAGCCCAGCTCTCCGGGCTCCCCAGCACAGAACACGGGGCCCCTCAGCACCACAGCCCGCCTGGCTGTCCAGCAGAGCCTGTTCCAACCACTCCCCAGCAGAGCCTGTACACACGGCTCCCCAGCAGCACAGCCTTGCACACCGGGCTCCTCAGCCCAGCTCACCGGGCCCCCCAACACATCACACGGGGGCGCCCAGCATCACAGCCCGACTGGCTCTCCATCAGAGCCTGCTCACACAGCTCCGCAGCAGAGCCTGTCTACACGGATCCCCAGCACCACAACCAAGCTCAAAGGGCTCTCCAGCACTGCACACGGGGCCCCCCAGCACCACAGCCCGTCTGGCTCTCGAGCAGAGCCTGTTCAAACCACTCCCCCAGCAGAGCCTGTCCATACGGCTCCCCAGCACCACAGCCCAGCACACCGAGCTCCCCAACCCAGCTCAACGGGCTCCACAGCACAGCACACGGGGCTCCCCAGCACAGCACACGGGCCCCCCCAGCACAGCACACGGGGCTTCCCAGCACAACAGCCCGCCTGGCTCTCCATCAGAGCCTGTACAAAACTCTCCTCAGCAGAGCCTGTCCACACGGCTCCCCAGCACCACAGCCCAGCAAACCGGGATCCCCAGCACACCACACGGGGGCCCCGAGCAACACAGCCCGCCTGGCTCTCAATCAGAGCCTGTTAAAACCACTCCCCAGCAGAGCCTGTCCACATGGCTCCCCAGCAGCACAGCCCAGCACACCGGGCTCCCCAGTCCAGCACACGGGTGCCCCCAGCAACACAGAACGCCTGCCTGTCCATCAGAGCCTGTTCACACTGCTCACCAGCAGCACAGCCCAGCACACCGGGCTCCCCAGCACAGCACACAGGGGCCCCCAGAACAGCACACGGGGGCCCCCAGCACAGCTCACCGGGCTCCCCTGAACCAAAGCCCGCCTGGCTCTCCATCAGAGCATGTTCAACCCTCTCCCCAGCAGAGCCTGTCCACACGGCTCCCCAGCACCATAGCCCAGCACACCGGGCTCCCCAGCACAGCACACGGGGCACCCCAGCGCGACAGCCCGCCTGACTCTCCAGCAGAGCCTTTTCAAACCACTCGCCAGCAGAGCCTGTCTACACGGCTACCCAGCACCACAGCCCAGCTCACTGGGCTTCTCTGCCCAGCTCACCGGGCTCCCCAGCACAGCACACGGGGCTTCCCAGCACCAAAGCCCACCTGGCTCTCCATCAGAGCCTGTTCTCTCCGCTCCCCAGCAGAGCCTGTCGACAAGGCTCCCCAGCAGAGACTGTCCACACGGCTCCCCAGCAGGACAGCCCGCCTGGATCTCCAGCAGAGCCTGTCCACACGGCTCCCCAGCACCACAGCCCAGCACACTGGGGTCCCCAGCCCAGCTAACCGGTCTCCTCAGCACTGGACACGGGGGCCCCCAGAACCACAGGCCGCCTGGCTCTCCAGCAGAGCCTGTTAACACCGCTCCCCAGCAGAGCCTGTCCACAGGACTCCCCAGCAGCTCAGCCCAGCACACCGGGCTCCCCAGCCGATCTCACCAGGCTCCCCAGCAAGGCACACGGGGCCCCCCAGCACCACAGCCCGCCTGGCTCTCAAGCAGAGTCTTTTGAAACCACTCCCCAGCAGAGCCTTTCTACACGGCTCCCCAGCAGCACGGCCCAGCTCACCGGGCTCCCCAGCAAAGCACACGGGGGCCCCCAGCAACACAGAACGCCTGATTGTCCATCAGAGCCTGTTCACACTGCTCACCAGCAGCACAGCCCAGCTCACCGGGCTCCCCAGCCCACCTCACCAGACTCCCCAGCACAGCACATGGGGGCCCCCAGCACCACAGCCCGCCTGGCTCTCCAGCAGAGCCTGTTCACACAACTCCCCAGCAGAGCCGGTCCCCACGGCTCCCCAGTACCACAGTCCAGCACACCGGGCTCCCCAGCCTAGCTCAACGGGCTCCGCAGCACAGAACACGGGGCCACTCAGCACCACAGCCCAGCACACCGGGCTCCCCAGCCCAGCTCACCCGGCTCCCCAGCACAGCACACGGGGGCTCCCTGCACCACAGCCCGCCTGGCTCTCCATTAGAGCCTTTTCAAACCATTCCCCAGCAGAGACTGTCCATACGGCTCCCCAGCAGCACAGCCCTCGACACCGGGCTCCCCAGCACAGCACATGGGGGCCCCCATCTCCACAGCCCGCCTTTCTCTCCATCAGAGCCTGGTCACACCGCTCCGCAGCAGAGCCTGTCTACACGGCTCCCCAACACCACAGCCCAGCACACCGGGCTCCCCAGCACAGCACACGGGGGCCCCCAAAACCACAGCCCGCCTGGCTCTCCAACAGAGCCTGTTCACACCACTCCCCAGCAAAGCCTTTCTACAAAGCTCCCCAGCACCACAGCACAGCACACCGGGATCCCCAGCCCCGCTCACCGGGCCCACCAGCACAGCACACGGGGGCCCCCAGCACCACAGCCCGCCTGGCTCTCCATCAGAGCCTGTTCACACCGCTCCGCAGCAGAGCCTGTCTACACGGCTCCCCAGCACCACAGCCCAGCACACCGGGCTCCCCATCCCAGCACACGGGGGCCCCCAGCACCAATGCCCGCCTGGCTCCCCAGAAGAGCCTGTCCACACGGCACCCCAGCAGCTCAGCCCAGCACACCGGGCTCCGCAGCCCAGCTCACCGGGCTTCCGAGCACACCACACGGGGCCCCCCAGCACCACAGCATGCCTGGCTCTCCATCAGAGCCTTTTCACACCGCTTCCCAGCACACCCTGTACACACGGCACCCCAGCAGCTCAGCCCAGCACACCGGGCTCCCCAGCCCTGCTCACCGGGCTAACGAGCACAGCACACGGGGGCCCCCAGCACCACAGCCCGCCCGGCTCTCCATCAGAGCCTGTTAACACCGCTTCCCAGCAGACCCTGTCCACACGGCACCCCAGCAGCTCAGCCAAGCACACCGGGCTCCCCAGCGCAGCTCACCGGGCCCCCCAGCACAGCACAAGGGGCCCCCCAGCATCACAGCCCGCCTGGCTCTCCATCAGAGCCTGTTCACACCGCTCCGCAGCAGAGCCTGTCTACACGGCTCCCCAGTACCACAGCCCAGCTCACCGGGCTCACCAGCCCAGCTCACCTGGCTCTCCAGCACAGCACACGGGGCCCCAAAGCATCACAGTCCGCCTTGCTCTCCATCAGAGCCTGTTAACACCGCTCCCCAGCAGAGCCCGTCTACACGGCTCCCCAGCACAACAGCCCATCACACCGTGCTCCCCAGCAGCGCACACGGGGCCCCTCAGCACCACAGCCCGCCTGGCTCTCCAGCAGAGCCTTCTGAAACAACTCCCCAGCAGAGCTTGTCCACATGGCTCCCCAGCAGCACAGCCCAGCACACCGGGCTCCCCAGCCCAGCACACGGGGGCCCCCAGCACCACAGCCCGCCTGGCTCTCCAGCAGAGCATTTTCAAACCGCTCCTCAGCAAAGCCTGTCCACACGGCTCCTCAGCAGCGCAGCCCAGCACACCGGGCTCCCCAGCCCTGCTCACCGGGCTCCCCAGTACAGCACACGGGGGCCCCCAGCAGAGCTCACCGGGCTCCGCTGCACAGCACACGGGGCCCCCCAGCACCACAGCCCGTCTGGCTTTCCATCAGAACCTTTTCACAACGCTCCCCAGTAGAGCCTGTCCACACGGCTCCCCAGCACCACAGCCCAGCACACCGGGCTCCCAGCCCAGCTCACCGGGCTCCCCAGCACAGCACACGGGGGCACCCAGCACCACAGCCCGCCTGGCTCTCCGGCAGCGCCTGTTCAAACCACTCCCCAGCAGAGCCTGTCCACACGGCTCCCCAGCACAACAGCCCAGCACACCGGGCTCCCCAGGCCAGCTCAACGGGCTCCTCAGGACAGAACAAGGGGCCCCCCAGCACCACAGCCCGCCTGGCTCTCCATCAGAGCCTGTCCACACCCCTCCTCAGCAGAGCCTGTCCACACCGCTCCCCAGCACCACAGCCCTGCACACCGGGCTCCCCATCCCAGCTCACCGGGCTCCCCATCACAGCACACCGGGGCCCCCAGCACCACAGCCCGCCTGGCTCTCCATCAGAGCCTGTTCAGACCGCTCCCCAGAAGAGCCTGCCCACACGGCACCCCAGCAGCTCAGCCCAGCACACCGGCCTCCGCAGCCCAGCTCACCGGGCTTCCGAGCACACCACACGGGGCCCCCCAGCACCACAGCCCGCCTGGCTCTCCAGCAGGGCCTGTTAAAACCGCTCCCCAGCAGAGCCTGTCCACACGGCTCCCCAGCAGCACAGCCCAATTAACAAGCCTCCCCATCACAGAATACGGGGCCCCCCAGCACAGCACACGGGGGACCCCAAGACAGCACACGGGGCCCCCCAGCACCACAGCCCGCCTGGCTCTCCAGCAGAGTCTGTTGAAACCACTCCCCAGCACAGCCTGTCCACACGGCTCCCCAGCACCACAGCCCGCCTGGCTCTCCAGCAGAGACTGTTCAAACCAGTCCCCAGCAGAGCCTGTCCACACGGCTCCCCAGCACCACAGCCCAGCACACCAGGCTCCCCAGCACAGCACACGGGGCCCCCCAGCACCACAGCCCGCCTGGCTGTCCATCAGAGCCTCTTCACACCGCTCCCCAGCAGAGCCTGTCTACACGACTCCCCACCAGCACAGCCCAGCACACCAGGCTCCCCAGCCCATCTCACCGGGCTCCCCATCACAGCACACGGGGGCCCCCAGAACAACAGCAAGCCTGGCTCTCCATCAGAGCCTATACAAAACTCTCCTCAGCAGAGCCTGTTCTCACGGGTCCCCAGCACCACAGCCCAGCACATTTGGGTCCCCAGCCCACCTCACCGGTCCCCCCAACACATCACACGGGGGCGCCCAGCATCACAGCCGGCCTGGCTCTCCATCAGAGCCTGTTCACACACCTCCGCAGCAGAGCCTGTCTACACGGATCCCCAGCACCACAGCCCAGCTCACCGGGCTCTCCAGCACTGCACACGGGGCCCCCCAGCACCACAGCCCGCCTGGCTCTCGAGCAGAGCCTGTTCAAACCACTCCCTCAGCAGAGCCTGTCCACAATGCTCCCCAGCACCACAGCCCAGCACACCGGGCTCCCCAGCACAGCACACGGGGGCCCACAGCACCACAGCCCGCCTGGCTCTCCAGCAGAGCCTGTTTACAACGCTCCCCAGCAGAGCCTGTCTACACGGCTCCCCAGCACCACAGCCCAGCACACCAGGCTCCCCAGCCAGGCTCAACGGGGTCCCCAGCACAGAACACGGGGCCCCCCAGCACCACAGCCCGCCTGTGTCTCCATCAGACCCTGTCCACACCGCTCCTCAGCAGAGCATGTCCACACGGCTCCCCAGCACCACTGCCCAGCACACCGGGCTCCCCAGCCCAGCTCAACGGGCTCCCCAGCACAGCACACGGGGCCCGCCACAACCACAGCCCGCCCGGCTCTGCAGCAGATCCTGTTCAAACCACTCCCCAGCAGAGCCTGTCCACACGGCTCCCCAGCACCACAGCCCAGCAATCCGGACTCCTCGGCCAAGCTCACCGGGCTCCCCAGCACAGCACACGGGGCCCCCCAGTAGAGCCTGTCTACACGGCTCCCCAGCAGCACAGCGCAGCACACCGGGCTCCCCAGCCCAGCTCACCGGGCACCCCGGCACAGCATACGGGGGCCCCCAGCACCACAGCCCGCCTGGCTCTCCATCAGAGTCTGTTCAACCCTCTCCCCAGCAGAGCCTTTCCACACGGCTTCCCAGCACCACAACCCAGCACACTGGGCTCCGAAGCCCAGCTCACTGGGCTCCCGAGTACAGCACACGGGGGCCTCCAGCACCACAACCCGGCTGGCTCTCCATCAGAGCATGTTCACACCGTTCAACAGCACAGCCTGTCTACACGGCTCGCCATCAAAACAGCAAAGCACACAGGGATCCCCAGCCCAGCTCACCGGGCTCCTGAGCACAGCTCACGGGGGTCAAGAGCACCACAGCCCGCCTGGCTCTCCATCAAATCCTGTTCATACCGCTCCCCAGCAGAGCCTGTCCACACGGCTCCCCAGCACCACAGCCCAGAACACTGGGCTCCCCAGCCCACCTCACCGGGCACACTACACACATCACACGGGGGCGCCCAGAATCACAGCCCGCCTGGCTCTCCATCAGAGCCAGTTCACAAAGCTCCGCAGCAGAGCCTGTCTACACGGATCCCCAGCACCACAGCCCAGCTCACCGGGCTCCCCAGTCCAGCTCACCGGGCTCCCCAGCACAGCACACGGGGCCCCCCAGCACCACAGCCCGCCTGGCTCCCCAGTAGAGCCTGTTCAAACCACTCCCCAGCAGTCCCTGTCCACACGGCTCCCCAGCAGCACAGCCTAGCACAGCGGGCTCCCCGGCCAAGATCACCGGGCTCCCGATCACAGCACACGGGGGCCACCAGCACCACATCCCGCCTGGCTCTCCATCATGGCCTGCTCACACCACTACCCTGCAGAGCCGATTGAAACCACTCCCCAGCAGAGCCTGTCCACACGGGTCCCCAGCACCACAGCCCAGCACACCGGGCTCCCCAGCCCAGCTCACCGGGCTCCCCAGCAAAGCACACGGGGGCCCCCAAAGCCACAGCCCACCTGGCTCTCCATCAGAGCCTGTTCAAACCATTCCCCAGGAGAGACTGTCCATACGGCTCCCCAGCAGAACAGCCCTGCACACCGGTCTCCCCAGCACAGCACACGGGGCCCCACAGCACCACAGCCCGCCTGGCTCTCCATCAGAGCCTGTTCACACCGCTCCGCAGGAGTGCCTGTCCACACGGCACCCAAGCACCACAGCCCAGCACACCGGGCTCCCCAGCCCAGCACACCGGGCTCCCCAGCCAAGCTCACCGGGCCGCCCAGCACAGCACACGGGGGCCCCCAGCACTACAGCCCGCCTGGCTCTCCATAAGAGCTTGTTCACACCGCTCCGCAGCAGAGCCTGTCTACACGGCTCCCCAGCACCACAGCCCAGCACACCGGGCTGCCCAGCCCAGCTCAACGGCCTCCACAGCACAGTACACAGGGCCCCACAGCACCACAGCCCGCCTGGCTCTCCAGCAGAGACTGTTCAAACCACTCCCCAGCAGAGCCTGTCCACACGGCTCCTCAGCAGAGCCTGTCCACACGGCTCCCCAGCAGAACAGCCCAGCACACCGGGCTCCCCAGCCCAGCTGAACGGGCTCCCCAGCAAAGCTCATGGGTGCCCCCAGCACCACAGCCCGCCTGGTTCTCCATCAGAGCCTTATCACACCACTTCCCATCAGACCCTGACCACACGGCACTCCAGGAGCTCAGCCCAGCACACCGGGCCCCGCAGCCCAGCTCACCGGGCTACCGAGCACAGCACACGGGGGCCCCCCAGCGACACAGCCCAACTGGCTCTCCATCAGAGCTTTTTCACACCGCTTCCCAGCAGACCCTGTCCACACGGCACCCCCGAAGCTCAGCCAAGCACACCGGGCTCCCCAGCGCAACTCACCGGGCCCCCCAGCACAGCACAAGGGGCCCCCCAGCACCACAGCCCGCCTGGCTCTCATCAGAGCCTGTTCACACCGCTCCGCAGCAGAGCCTGTCTACAAGGCTCCCCAGCACCACAGCCCAGCTTACCGGGCTCCCCAGCCCAGCTCACCTGGCACTCCAGCAC
>JAMOIN010001973.1:0-48654 GCA_024666655.1 Dascyllus trimaculatus | reverse complement strand
TTGCTTGTTGTGGCTGTGATAAGGTCCACTCCTCATAAGTGTTTTGGGAATATAGCACAGTGGAGTTCTTTGGCTGAGACATCCTTCTCTGGTTGGTGTTGGTCCCTCTCTGGAGTGTCTACTAGTGTGGAGTCCTTGTTTCTCTCTGGCTGGTTCAGATGTTCCCCTGGAGTTATTTGTCTTAGACTGCAACAGTTGGGATTTCTGTTTTATCGTTCCTTGCCCTTTTTGTGTTATGTTAACTGTGCCTTTTCAATCAACTTAGAAATGTCCTCAATGACTGGAATAGGTTGGCATGTTGTCAGTTTTTGGACAGTCTGTTCACTCCCATCCTTAAGGTCATCAGTGCTAAAATGGGTTAAGCGTTTATCCTGAGGTGTCATGGTGATGTACCCCTGTAAGAAGTGAACCACTGTCATAGTCCTGAAAACCCAGAGTTAAACCTGGATTTACCTCGATAGCCAGGCCTCTATTGACACAGAACCCATCATAGAAAACAAAGGATAATGCAGGCACTCATTGAGATACTCATGAGTGAACGTAGTAGTATCCAGGACTGAGTGATGGAACCAAAATGGAAGTGCCAAAATCTGCCATTTTCTAATGGCCATATAAACCTGGATCCAAAGTAAATGATATATAAAGTATAAGGGAAATAAAGGAAACAGGTCCTGAATAAGACCCATCTTACAATGCCCATCTTTACAGGAAGAAAGAATAAACTGTTTACAACCTACAAGAAAAAACACAAGAAAACAAATTTTATTTTTAATGTTCCTGGTGCACCATCCATGTATTGTTACACACCTGACCTTTGTTTCACCTGGCAGAAACACTGACTGACACCAGAAATGTACAGGAACACAACTGCAGGAAGGTGGAAAAACTCTGCTACATAACATCAAAACTGTGATCCTACTGTGTCTAAAAAGCTATGACAAGCACCATCCAAATCAGTGTGTTTGTTTGACTGTAAGATAACTGTTGCAAATACTGAGATGTAGTGTGTAGTCAGAGAGTACAGGGTTTCTGGCTTTCTGGCTGATACACTTGTGTTCTATTTTCTCTGTAAATTCCTGACAGCAATCAGCTTTTTTTTTTTTTTTTTTTTATCAGAACCATGTTTCTCCAAGGAGTCAGGCTTAGTTACACAGTCAAAATTGACTCGGCGATGGCCGGGAATCGAACCCGGGTCAACTGCTTGGAAGGCAGCTATGCTCACCACTATACCACCATCGCTACTTAAGAGGCTGCTTTTTGCTGCCAACTCAGCAGACTGAGAGAGGAGGAGGAGAAAGAGGAGGAGAAGAGGGAGGGACACCAGAGAGAGAAGAGAAGACACAGTTTCCACCCTGAGCTTCTTTCACTGCTGCTTATTCTCTGTGGTGTTTCTACATGATCCAACCTCTGCTTCACTGACTGGACACATCTGAAGGCTGCAGTTACAGCACAGCAGCTGGAGATCATGAATACAGCAGCCATACTGTGCTTTCAGTGTGGCTTTTTTCAGGTTTTCCTTCACAGTGATATGATCACTCTGCCATTATTCTTCATGAAGTTGGTGTCAAATTGAGAGTGGACTCAGCAGAGATGAAACATTTAGCCAGAAGGGCAGCAGGTAGATGGAACTTTAAACCCTGCAAAGGATGAAAATGTCTAAGGAAACATTTCTAACCACCTCACATCTCAAACAACAGCACACGTCCACTGGAAGACTAAGATGGCCGGAAAAAACAGACCAGCAAATAATGAATTAATATGATTTCAGTCTAGCACAACCTTTATGTGTTCTACTGATCAGCAACTTCACAACTAGTAGAAAAACACACCAAGAGTCAAGTATGGACACATCTTGTCTTTGAGTTGGATGATCAGGGACCAGCTAAGCTCCTTTCAGACCTGAGACATGGAACATTGCTGGCTTCATCAATCTGAAGAATAACAGAGTAAAAATAAACTCACAGCAGCTGATCAAAGTGTCCAAATAACTGTCTGATGCTGCAGGTTTGTAATACACTAAAATAGTCCTAAAGATTAACTAAACTGTCATTCTGACAGTTGACCTGTCTGATGTGAAGACATGTCGTCTGATCCTGGTCTGGACTGATCCGCTCTGTCACGATAATTTATAATTATAAGAATTTAATTAGTTATTGGTGCCGTTTTCAGCATGGAGATTTGCAGAAATCTTTCTCTTTGGATCCTGCAGGTGGTAAAGTAACTCAGAGCCGGTGGTTCCAAATAGCTGGAGGAAACAGTACGGAGCTCAGGGTTTCTGGAAGATGCACCTCAGCTCCTGCTTCTCTTTCCCCTGTAAATTCCTGACAGCAATCTGATTTCTATCAGAACCATGCTTCTCCAAGTGATCAGACTTAGATACACAGTCAAAATGCTCTCTGCGATGGCCGGGAATCGAACCCGGGTCAACTGCTTGGAAGGCAGCTATGCTCACCACTATACCACCATCGCTACACAACAGGCTAAGTTTTGCTGCCACATCAGCAGTTTATATCAGCAGACTGAGAGAGGAGGAGAAAGAGGGAGGAGGAGCAGAGCAGGAGAAGAGGGAGGGACACCAGAGAGAGAAGAGAAGACACAGTTTCCACTCTGAGCTTCTTTCACTGCTGCTTATTCTCTGTGGTGTTTGTACATGATCCAACCTGTGAACCTACGATGCACATGCACACACTCATTCAAAAGCATTAGTGTCTTTAACTACACAGTATTTTGTTTTCTCGCAAGCAGCACTTTAAGTCGAGCCTTGAGTCTTGAAGAGCTAAGCTGATGACGATGTTGTAACTGAGTGACTACTTTATTTCTAATGTGACAGTTCTAACATGGTTGCAGAGACGTACATTTCCTCCTAACTGAGAAGTTGTTTAACAAGTGACAGAGAAGGTGGTAAATGAAAAGCTGGAGACAATCACTGACCTCCTGTACATCAAAGATTGGCAACTCACTTGATACTCTGACATCTTTAGTTGAACATCATCATCTCCTCTTTCATTTCAAAGGTTCTTAGGACTAACAGTTTGGAGAGGATTTGTACCAGGACAATTGAAAACAGTTCAACGTTGTCGGCAGGACTCGAACCTGCGCGGGGAGACCCCAATGGATTTCTAGTCCATCGCCTTAACCACTCGGCCACGACAACTCCTGCAGCATGCCGTGCAGCTCTCACTAGGCCACCTGGGCCTCTCATCACCAAAATGCACTGCAGGTTAAAACTGCATCACAGACTTTTATGATGTAACTGATAAGGGTTTATACTGTTAATGTTCGATCCAAAGGGCTCAAGGTTCTTTCTTGTGCAGGTCAGGACAGTTCAGTCATCACATTTCCTCAAAGTAACTTGTGACTATGGACAGTTAAGACCTTTGGCTTTGAAAATTTCCCACTGTGAGATACATGTTTGCTCTCTCTGGTTGGCCGTGGTTAAATAATTTTACCTTCATTCATCAGATTGTTTTCACCATCCAAAGGTAACGTAACCAGCAGTTTTACATCATTTCAGTGTGAGTAGGTGCTACTGTTAAACTGATCATTACAGCTGAGTTAAAATGTGCTGTTTTTGATGGAACGTTCAGCAGCTAAGTCGAAGGAAACACCTTAGATCCTCCATAGGAAAAAAAACAAGCTGAATCCTGTTGAAGTTCAAACTCAGCCTGTTTGTCAGTGTGACATTATGAAATAGTCCAAAAATTCAAATCTGGCAGAAATTCACAATATATCTTTAAAAATCCCATCATAGACAAACAGTAACAAGAAGAATCAAACTGGGGGTCTAGAAAAATCAAATGCTGTTAGATGCCTGAGGAATACACTTATTACTCAATGGTGAGTCGACAGACATGAGGCTGAAATTACAGAACTGTTTTCAAGCCTGTCTAGAAACTGACATCGGAACATGAACTAGCAGCTGAACTGTCTCTAACATCATCATCAGCACATGAAAACACTCGTTGTCGGCAGGATTTGAACCTGCGCGGGGAGACCCCAATGGATTTCTAGTCCATCGCCTTAACCACTCGGCCACGACAACTCTGTACACCACTGTGCAAGCTCCAAATCTATTGATTCATGGACATGGACATAAATTCTTCATAGATTACGTGAATATTGTACTAAAGCTTTTATTAAGAAAGGCCTGTACTAAGGGAGGCTACATTACACTGAACCTTCAGGGATCAAAACTATACTCCGAGCAGAGAACCACAGACTTTGACTGATTCTGATCCCAAATGCTTTACATCTGGTTGAAAATTGTAAATATCTCGGTTGAGAGATCAATAAAGTTTACCTTATCTAATCTTAAATCACTTTACTCGTGAACTCAGCACATCTAAAAAAAACAGATTGCCCAGGAGAGATGATTCCTATTTTCAGCATGACACAGTCACACCTACAGGAGAATTTATATCAGCGTGATGGAACACAGTTTGACTTCAGTATTCTGAAGAGCGTCTTTGTTCATCTAATTCACATACAGTGTCTAAAGGTGCAACAGTATTAGAAACACCTGTGTAGTATAATACAGTCTAATAAACTAAAATATGTGTTGGAAAATACAATTATAATGTGCATTTACTCAACTTTTAGAATGAAAGTTCTAAATCCTCCTGTTATCTTGTGGGTCAAATTGACCATTTTAAAATTAAAAAATCTAAAAAAAAATAGTTAAAAGTATTTTTTTCAGTATGAAACTTCTGCTTGGCTTAATAAGCGTAATTAACATATTTTCATTTCATTTGTTTGTTTATTTGAACAGGGACAGTGTACAATATACGTTAACCTCAGAAAGGAGAGATGCATTGTACCAGGTTGTAACACTACTGCTAATTTCCACCTGTAGTCCCTGGGAAAGCTGATATTAACAAGCATAGATGAAAAAACATTACATTAATTAATAAATTTCCCCCAACAGCATAACATTCATTCATCCATAAACACTCCTCAGCAAATACACTCTCACATGCACACAATTATATTACTCTGCAGGAGCAGCTTTGATTTAAAAGAAGCCATGGTTTGGAATGTGGAATTATCATTACATTAAGAAAAGTATGTGATGCTACAACAGTCAGTGAGTTTTTAGTCTATCTAACATTTGCTATGTTAAATTTTAGTGTGTTGGTTAACCTTTTTATGTGTTTTTCAAAGCTTAAATTTGGGTCAAGTATGACTCCTGAATATTTGATACGGTCAACATTTAAGATTTTCTGACCTTTTATTGTGATTTAAGTTTCTGTTTCAGACTGCAAAGGTTTCAGCGATTTGTGAAATACATAGAAACCGTTTTGCCAGTATTTAAGGTTAGATGAGAGATTTTCAACCAAATAGAAACCTCTGTTATTTTTTTGGCGACATCCTCGACAGTTTTACCATGTGAGTACACCCCAGTGTCATCAGCATACATAATCATTTTACCAGTACAGACAGATGGAAAATTATTAATATAAAGGGTAAACAGCAGTGGCCCTAATATAGAGCCCTGCGGCACACCCATGCTGCATGCTCGTCAGGGAGAGATGTTACTTTATTCACTAAAAGACACTGCTGCCTTTCACTGAGAAACAATTTTATCCAATTGATTGTACTCATGCTAATAGAGAAATTTGTTAATTTATCTATTAGCAACTCATGGTTAACTGTATCGAAGGCCTTACACAAGTCAAGGAACTCCACCACCATCCACACTGGATTTTATATCTTCTAATAAGCAGCATCATGCCATCTCAGCTGAGAATTTTTTGTAAACCTGCTTGTTTTTACATGCAGGCAATGTCAATGTGGGCGGAGTCAAATGTTAGATTCAGCCAATAGCATGCCAACGAGCAGCGTTGAGCGCCGCCCCGAACTGTTGGATTCAGCCAATAGCATGCCGACGTTGAGCAACGTTGAGCTCCGCCCCGACCTGCACACTGCACTCAGGGACATAGACATACAGACATGGTCAGGGGTACTTGGCTCTGTCCCGTCTGTAAACTTTAGATCCAGGAATTGTAAACACGGATAAAAGGAGTTGTGGACAACTTTCTGTGAGTCACAGGTAATCAGGATTTGTGTCCATCAGTAAAAATGCTCCAGTTATTCCGTTTTTTAATTCACCCTGCGTATGTTTACATATCTGCCAAGTATTCCTTTCGGTTTTGGTTTTGGATTCCACAATACCGACGCATGATTTACAGTCTGAAAAAGTTTTGTATTCCGTTGTTTAGAGGCAACAACAGTCTGTAGCGAGTCGACTTTGTTACGATCTGCAGTTTTGGACACACAGCTTACGAGGTAGGATGTTACCTTAAAGCACTGTAGGGCCGGAGAGCAGGTCACTGGACGTGGATGTGGATGTAGTGAAACCACAGGGCCAGGATGTGCGTGAACTTTTCCGCATAGTAGTGAAATAATGCCGATGACTGTCACACTGCCCCGCTGAACTGTTGTGTATAAAATGAACAGTTCATTCCACATATTCGCAACATGCACATTTACATGTATATGTGGGGTCCTCATCCTGGCAGGGGTCTGTAAGTCAAAGGATGAATCAACAGCCAGTCTGTGGGATGCAGAGACAGGCAGGGCTATATATAGATACATATATATATTAAAAGTTTTACTTTCAGTACAAATCCTCATGACTCATTTGTTTTGATTTTAATTTGGGTGTCAACTGGACCCTGAACAGAAGAGGGGTCTCATTAATTTATCAACATCACTCCATAAAAAGAAAAAAAAAATCAGAATGTAAAATAACATTTTAAAAAATCAATGTCATGTAAAACTATTGTATTTTATATGTAGGTCTTTCCAGTGTACATTAAAAAAAAGTTTTAACATGATTTTTTTTAAAAGAAAAACGACTGAGTTATCCTCATTGAGTCATGATCCGTGAGAGGTACAGAACGTCATTACACTTAGTATTGATTGAAATGGGTAGTAATGGAGTTAATAATGAGATATAAACAATGTTTATTGGGATTTTTTGGTTTCTGACACTTTTAGATTCGTAAACACGCCCTGGGTCAAGTTAATCCACAAATATTATTGTTATTCCTGAGAAATGAACATGACAGGAGGGTTAAAAGTTCAGGGTGGACTCATACTGTTGGTCCAATCAAGAGAAAAATAAGAAATAACTGGCTGGTGCCTGAGTACACAGGGGAAGTGTGGTACAGTCCTCCCCCACCTTATAGCAGGTATATAAAGCAGAACGATGCAACACATTTCCTCAGTGTTTGTCGTTGGACAGATGTACAGAATAGTGAGGCAGGTATTGTCCTGGTTTACTGTCATCCTGATGTTTCTAGACTTTGACAGTGACGTTATGAGAGTGTGACAGCAGCTTCTATCTCTCTCTGTGTGTTTAAGGTGAAGGTCAAACATCTGCCTGACTGGATGTGGATCCGAATTCACCTGGTCAGTATATTCACTAATCTACCACATACCCAAATAGAAGCATATGTATGTTCCCACTGTGTGCACAATTATTAAGCAAGTGAGTGATCTCATCATTATGTCAATGCACTCTACACAATGCAAACTTGAGTGCTTATGGGTGTTAACAGTCTTCAGGTGATGTGTTTTAGTGTAATGCAGGAGGATGTGGCCTAAACTGATCACCCCCTTAGAGTTTATAACAGAAGTGAATAGTATCAGTTCAGTGTCAAATGATTCAAGATTGTATCAATAATTGCATTGTATTCTATTGAACAATCAAAACAAATACAGACAGAGGTATTGGCAGTGACGTTTGATGCAGCAAATGGATGGGCTTCATTCTGGATCACTAATGGACACAGGGCACCACTACAGAAAGGTGGAGGAGGTCTGAGAAATACAATATACAGAACATAGAAAGTAATATAGTTATTTAACTTCCTGGAATAAAATTGAAAGTTAAAAGGATTTGAATCATAGAATAATTTCTGTACATATATCTGACATTGATGCCATCTGGTGGCAGAACCCAGAATGACACTGTGGTGGACAGCAGTGTGAATGTTGCTGTAGTGACTGAGCAGGTTGTTGTGTTTGTTTGAAGGTGAGGCTCTGCTATGGATCAGTGTGAGGCTGGAGAGGAGGGAGTCCCTGCCTCTGAAACCACTCTGTGTGGGGAACTTGAGAGCCAGACCAAAGCTCAGAGGTGAGATGAACATCTCTAACTGTCCATGACTCAGTCCAGAGTTCAGCAGTCGCACCACTGACCATCGTTATTCACATTCAAAACTGTATGTGTGTTGTGTTGAAGAACAAAGAAGCAGCACAGACCTGCTGGACCTGGATCAGAGCCTGGACCTGAACATCAACCTGGAACTGAACCTAATTCTAGCTGTGTGTCCTTAAAGAGTGACTGGTCTATGCACAAACCTATTTACTTCAAAGAGGGACACCTCTCTGACAATCAGAGGTAATAATGTGGAATGTTTGTCATCTGGTACCCAGCCCTCCTCATGCCATAATTTTTGGAGCTGAACTCACTTCAAGTTCTTTATGTCTTAAGTCCTCACTGGCTGTGTATTCCAACTTCAACTTCCAGAGTCTGGTGTAATCAGTGATGCCCAGTAAAACCAGTTATAGAGCAGGTAACAGCCAGAGAACTGGTGACAGCTGGAGAGACAGTTGGTAGCTTGGAAAGATGCTCTCGATGTAGAAGGTGGTAACAGTCAAATGTGTATCTTCCATTAAGACATAAAGCAGGGACATGGAAAGGTGATGAAATATCAGAGACATGGGTGAACCCAGCACTGCAAACCATGAGACAACAACCTTTATTTATTTAGTGTTGTTCACCGACTTCACCACACTAACAGCAACAGTTTGATGGAGCTGTGTAATTAGGTTTCCCATCCAAGGTTTACTTAAATACACTCAACGTAATCACTTCACTGGTGTCATTCAACTAAGCACACAGTATTCAGTATCAATATTAAAAGCTACATGTTTCTGATTCCATCAGGACTCAAAAGCATAAACCAGCGTCTCCAGAACCCAGCTGTGTGTCCATGAAGAGTGATCGGTCTATGATTGAACTCATTGAATTCAAACATGGACACCAGTCTGCTCATGAAGGGTGAGAATGTAGACTGTTGATTGTGTTTTCTCTTTGAAATAATCACGTCGAGCAATGAGAACAGCTTTTACTTTAGAGATCACTTTGTGTTTCTGTCAGGATTCATCATCATAGAACACAAGACCTTTATCAAAGTGTACATGTGTTAAAGCTGAATGTTGTTGCAGCAAAAACCAGCAGAGCTCAGAGGATCTCAGAGGTCAGTCTGTCCCTCAGCACCAGATAGATCTAGACTCCATATTGATGGTAAGAACTGTTCTACATTCAGCACTTTACTGTCACATATTAACTTGACCTAAGAGTGTATTCTGATTTACTGATGGAACACAAAACAGTCTGTCAGTGAGCAGCTATTAGATCCATTTGGGTCCAGATATTACAGTCTGATGCATCAGTGCTGCAGTAAATCCAACCTTCATGAAAGTTATAATGTCTCATAAGTGTTATAACTGTGGATTCCACTTAAACTATGTTTGGTCCTAACATTGTTCTCTCTGCTCTCATTAGTGCATTCTAACGGAGATCAGAATTTGTCTTCAGTTTCAGCTGAAAGTAAACTTGATCTGTTTCTCTGTTCCAGCTGCTGGAGGAGAACATTGTCAGTTTTGTGAAGAACGAGCTGAAGAAGATCCAGAAGGTTCTGACTCGAGATTACCCAGAATGCTCAGACAGTCAGAGTGAAGAGGAGGAGGAGGAGATGTTGGAGGGTGAGGATGAAGAGCAGAGGAGGAGCAGCAGAGAGTCATTTCTGAAGATCGCACTGCACTTCCTGAGGAGAATGAATCAGGAGGAGCTGGCTGACTGTCTGCAGAGCAGTAAGAGGATTTTAACAGCTATAATATGATGGAAAGAATTATTTCTAAACTCTGCTGTTAATATGATGTAAACATCTGCATCAGATCTATGAATTCTTCTGGACTGAATACATTCAGTTCATTCAGAAACTGATGATGATTTCAAGGAGACAAAAATATTTACTGACTGCCTTATGAGGTTTACAGCTTGCACATTTACTGTGGTATTCACTGGGTTACATTTCTTCTTTGTCTGATTAGGGACTATTGTTCCAATGTGCCAACAAAAATTCAAGTCCAACCTGAAGAAGAAGTTCCAGTGTGTATTTGAGGGCATCGCTAAAGCAGGAAACCCAGCGCTTCTGAATGAGATCTACACAGAGCTGTACATCACAGAGGGAGGGACTGCAGAGGTCAATGATGAACATGAGGTCAGACACATTGAAGCAGCATTCAGGAAAGCAGACAGAGCAGAAACAAGCATCAGACCAGAAGACATCTTTAAAGGCTCCCCTGGAAGAGATGGACCAATCAGAACAGTGATGACAAAGGGAGTGGCTGGAATCGGGAAGACAGTGTTAACACAGAAGTTCACTCTGGACTGGGCTGAAGACAAAACCAACCAGGACATCCACTTCATGTTCCCATTGACCTTCAGAGAGCTGAATGTGCTGAAAGAGAGAAAGTTCAGCTTGGTGGAACTTGTTCATCACTTCTTTACTGAAGCCAAAGAAGCAGGAATCTGCAGCTTTCAGCACTTCCAGGTTGTGTTCATCTTTGATGGTCTGGATGAGTGTCGCCTTCCTCTGGACTTCCACAACAATGAGATCCTGACTGATGTTACAGAGTCCACCTCGGTTGATGTGCTGCTGACAAACCTGATCAGAGGGAAGCTGCTTCCTTCTGCTCGCCTCTGGATAACCACACGACCTGCAGCAGCCAATCAGATCCCTCCTGACTGTGTGGACATGGTGACAGAGATCAGAGGGTTCACCGACCCACAGAAGGAGGAGTACTTCAGAAAGAGATTCAGAGATGAGGAGCAGGCCAGCAGCGTCATCTCCCACATCAAGATGTCACGAAGCCTCCACATCATGTGTCACATCCCAGTGTTCTGCTGGATCACTGCTACAGTTCTGGAGGAGGTGTTGAAAACCAGAGAGGGAGGAGAGCTGCCCAGCACCCTGACTGAGATGTACATCCACTACCTGGTGGTTCAGACCAAAGTCAAGAAGGTCAAGTATGATGGAGGAGCTGAGACAGATCCACACTGGAGTCCAGACAGCAGGAGGATGATTGAGTCTCTGGGAAAACTGGCTTTTGAGCAGCTGCAGAAAGGAAACCTGATCTTCTATGAGTCCGACCTGACAGAGTGTGGCATTGACATGAGAGAAGCCTCAGTGTACTCAGGAGTGTTCACACAGATCTTTAAAGAGGAGAGTGGACTGTACCAGGACAAGGTGTTCTGCTTCGTCCATCTGAGCATTCAGGAGTTTCTGGCTGCTCTTCATGTCCATCAGACCTTCATCAACTCTGGTGTCAACCCAATGTTAAAGGAGCAAAGATCTCAGACAGTTAAATTATCACATTTCTACCAGAGAGCTGTAGATGAGGCCTTGCAGAGTCCAAATGGACACCTTGACTTGTTCCTGCGCTTCCTCCTGGGTCTGTCACTGCAGACCAATCACAACCTCCTTCGAGGCCTGCTGACAACCACAGAAAGAAGATCACAGACCAGTCAGAACACAGTGGAGTACATCAAGAAGAAGATCAGTGAGAATCTGTCTGCAGAGAGAAGCATCAATCTGTTCCACTGTCTGAATGAACTGAATGATGCTTCTTTAGTGGAGGAGATCCAACAGTCCCTGAGATCAGGACGTCTGTCCACAGGTAAACTGTCTCCTGCTCAGTGGTCAGCTCTGGTCTTCATCTTGCTGTCATCAAAAGAACATCTGGACGTGTTTGACCTGAAAAAATACTGTGCTTCAGAGAAGGCCCTTCTGAGGCTGCTGCCAGTGGTCAAAGCCTCCAACAAAGCTCTGTAGGTGGATGAATGAACCACTTCCAACATGTTTGAATTTGTATATGACAAATAAAACATTATGTTTTTGTTTACTGTTACTTCTTCCCCAGGCTGAGCAGCTGTAACCTCTCAGAGAGAAGCTGTAAAGCTCTGTCCTCAGTTCTCAGCTCCCCGTCCTCTAGTCTGAGAGAGCTGGACCTCAGTGACAACGAACTGCAGGATTTAGGAGTGAAGCTGCTTTCTGGTGGACTGAAGAGTCCACACTGTGAACTGGAAACCCTCAGGTCAAAATGCAGACACTAGTCGATCAGTTAAATCTGCACTATGTTCCTGTTTGTGCAGATGTTCAACATCTGTAGGATTTTCCTTCTTGCTTCTTGATGATGTTTTTCTAACTCCAGTCTGTCAGGTTGTCTGGTCACAGAGGAAGGCTGTTCTTCTCTGGTCTCAGCTCTGAGCTCCAACCCCTCCCATCTGAGAGAGCTGGACCTGAGCTACAATCATCCAGGAGACTCAGGAGTGAAGCTGCTTTCTGCTGCAGTGGAGGATCCACACTTGAGACTGGACAATGTCAGGTATGAACAGACAACAGGAGCTCTCACAGTTTTGTGTGTTTCTGCTCAGGTCCATCATCATTAAAGCAAAGCCATCGCTCTGAACCAAGCCTCTGTCTTGTCTCAGTTAAACTTGTGTGATCTGTGTGTGACCAACGCGGTAGTCCAGGTTTGATAAAATAGTTCCTCTGGTGAGACTCCCCAGGTGGTGTTGTCGACTTTGCTAGATTCTAGTACAGCTCCACCCAGCTCCCTTCTCCCCACCCTCCTTATTGATGGTGATTTTACCATCAACTGTTGTCTTCACAGTAAACTCGGATAAGTTTGAACTTGTTTCTGCATCACACTGACAAACCTAAAACCTCTGCTTCACGCTAAACTGCAGTCAGGACTCATGTTGGATAGAAAATAATTCTGACTGTACTTCTTCTTGCAGGGTGGACCATTGTGGAGAGCACAGGTTAAAACCTGGTCTGATAAAGTGTAAGTTTGATGATGACAACACGGCAAACTGTCAGTTTGTCTTGAAATACAAAGTGGACGATTGTCACATTGATTCAAACATTACTTAGCAGAGATCACTGACAGAAAGTATCATCACAAACATTTCAGGAAGGAAAGACAGAATAAAGCCATCAGATGTGTCAGGTCTGTTGTGTCTTTTTCTTTCCATCAGATTTCTCTGAACTTGAACTGGACACAAATTCGGTGAACAGATTCCTGAAACTGTCTGACAACAACAAGAAGGTGACACTGGTGTCAAAGATGCAGCCATATCCTGATCATGTAGACAGATGTGACTGTTGGCAGCTGCTGTGTAGAAATGGTCTGACTGGTCGCTGTTACTGGGAGGTCGAGTGGAGCGGAAATGTTTATGTATCAGTGACATACAGAAGAAGGAGGGGAGATAGTGTTGACTGCAGCTTTGGAGGGAATGATCAGTCCTGGAGTCTAAGCTGCTCTGAGGATGGCTACTTTGTGCTGCACAATGACATAAGAACATCCATCTCCTCCCTCTACATCTCCAACAGAGTAGCAGTGTATGTGGACTGTCCTGCTGGCACTCTGTCCTTCTACAGAGTCTCCTCTGACTCTCTGATCCACCTCCACACCTTCAACACCACATTCACTGAACCTCTGTATCCTGGATTTGCATTCTGGTCATGTGGTTCCTCAGTGTCTTTGTTCTCTGTTCAAATGCTGATGATGGATAATGTTTCACTTTTGTTTCCGTTTGAATCACTGATGTTGATTTAATGTCACAACATGTTTTGTTGACTGATGGGGAGCATTACTCATATTACATGTAATCAAGAATGAATAATCAGAATACAAAAATGACTCGAGAAGCTCAGTGTTTATTGTGGGCTATGGAATCGAGACTTTTAAATCCAGACTGCAATAGAGCTGCTCATTAAGCTCTGTTACTGGGTATGGACTCCTAAGTGAACCCAAGCATACAGATGGTTTATCCATGAATACTTTTGTGAGAAAGACACAGAAGTACTGTTTGAGATCCAACTCTGCAGCAGTATTTATTAGTTAGTTGTTACCTGTCAAAGTAACATCCACATACATGCAGAGACTCAAGGTTTCATTGTAACAGGATGATCAGTAGGATTCACTTGACCTGTAATGGTTTAATGTTGTGGCTGATCAGTATGTTGAAGCTTCCTCACAGAGGATGTAGCTCAGTGGTAGAGCACGTATGCATGTATGAGTCCCTGGTTCAGTCACTGACATCTCCACCGTTTGTGTTATGCAGTCGGTAACAAGACGAATAAACTTCCTCCTGTGAAATAAAGACACTTGTGTTGTTGTTTGTTGGTGATGTGATGTGTTTGTGTGAGTTTGATGTCCAGTTTCCAAACAGTGACTATAGGGGATGTAGCTCAGTGGTAGAGCGCATGCTTCGCATGTATGAGGCCCCGGGTTCAATCCCCGGCATCTCCAAAGTTAAGTTTACTATTGGGAAAAATCATGTAGGTGGAGAGAAGCCTATTTGCCTATCTGTGACATTTAAATGCCAAAAAAAGAAAGGATACAGAAACTGGTTTAACATACTCCGCTGAGTAAAGCAAGAAAATTTGTGTTCTTCATAGCAGCTGATGTTTCCGTGAAGTCTGTGTGATGATGTTCATGAGAACATGTAAAGGTTCCTAGAACGATGTCTCGGTTCTATTCTGCTGTGCAGCTCTTTGTTTCTGGTAAGAACTGAACCGCTGTCATGGTCCTGAAAACCCAGAGTTAAGCCTAAATTTACCTCAATAGCCTAAAATTCTAGTTTGTAAACAGGCCAAAAGTTATGCGAACGTTGTGTGATGGTTGCGTCAAAAAAGACAGTACTGCAAAGTAACCTAGCAAATGGAATTAGTCTATGCAACACTTTTGTTATGTATGTTATCTGCTCAGATTAAAGTTTTGGTTAGTTTCATTGTAAATTACTCTCTAACCTTTGTTCTTGAAAGGTTTTACATTGTGTAGTCAAACTAATTACAATCGGTGAGCGAACAGCTTGAATGAACTGCCCTAGAGGGCCCTGTTCGTAGCTGACCATTCTTTTCACACCATGGTATAACAGGAGTTGTTTTGCAATGATGGTGATAAATGCAACTAATTTCAACTGTTGCCTGTTCAGTATGTGTACCTTCCTATAATCTGTTCTAAAAGAAGTGTCTAATGTTGCAGTCTGGTCTTTCAGTCAAGTCAAGTCTGTTTTCCCGTTGGTAGTTTGTGAGGCAGGGTGGTAGGTTTTGAAAAGTGCAGACAATGCCAGCCTCACTCACATCTGATTACTGCCAGGTTTGTTGAACCTAAACATCACTAAACAGGACCTGTCTGGTATTGTGACGTAGCTAAAGGGTCTCAAAAAGCAGCACATGATGCCACGTTCTAAAGAGATTTAAGAACAGATGAGAAACAAAGTCATTGACATTCATCAGTCTGAAAGGGTTACAAAGCCATCGGTAAGGCTCTGGGACTCCAGAGAACCACAGTGAGAGACGCTATCCACAAATGGAGAAAACATGGAACAGTGGTGAACCTTCCCAGGAGTGGCCAGCTGACTAACATTTCTCCAAGAGCGCGTTGACATCTAATCCAGGAATCACAAAAGAGCCCAGACGAACATCTAAAGATATACAGACCTCACTGGCCTCAGTTAAGGTCCGTCTACATGATTCCACAATAAGGAAGACTGTGGGAGAAAATGGATCAAAGCACTACTGACCGACAAGAACATCAAGGTTCATCTGATATTGGAAAAAAAGAATTCTGAATGATCTTCAAGACTTCTGGAATAACATCCCGTGGACTGATAAAATTCATTATTTGTAAAAAGAAAGATTTTTGGTGTGAACATTATTGTACAGTTGTTGGTTGTTTTGTGTGTGTTTTTTTTACAGTCAACATCCTGAATAAATGGACACTTATTTTCTGTGATTTTATTCCAGATTATCTGTATTTTAACAAAACACATCAAATCTGGAAAATAAGTGTTGAAACATTTATCATTTTTCAATCTTTAATGTACATAATTTGTCTTTAAAATCAGGTAAATATCTGTAAAATAATGATATAAAACCATATGTTTGCAGATTTAAATACAGTGAAAAATGTTGTAAAAGAACAAATTACTATTTATTATACAGATTTTTGACATGGACATTATTTACAGTTTAACATGTAAGTTAATACTTTATTCTGGGATTTTACGGGATATTGTCCATAATTTAACAAAACAAAGTAAAAACATTGCAAAGTATTATGTGAACATTAACTGGGAAATCTGTGTTAGTTTGTTTCTTGTCAACTTAATTTAATGAGTTGAGTGAACTCTGAGCTGCTTCAAGTCATAAAAAATCATGTTAAGTTCTAAAGTCTGAAAATAAAAAAGAGACATTTTAAGTTCAAACAATTAGTAATTGGTAAAACTCCTATATTTGCATAAAGTTAAGCAGATGTGTTGATGTGACTCAATGAATTCCTGACGTTTTGCAGTAACATGGTCCAGTCAGAGTCTCTACACAGCAGCTGCTGCTGCTGCTGCAACCTCTGGATCATCAGGACACGGTTCATCCTCTCAGCACAAACACCGTCCTGATCAGCATCACTTCCATCTGCATAGAGAAGAAGAAAGAACAGAGGTGATCAATGAGTTTGATCAGCTGCTCATCAGCATAAAGAGCAGCAGGACGTCAGTCCTGTTCAGAGCAGCAGCTTCATGGTAACGTGTTGGAGTGAACACACTGAGCTCCAAGCTCACACACCTGCACACACTGTCAGCATCAGGTGTGTTTCTGTGCACATTTCACTGCAGTCCACATGGAAACAAACTGCTGTGACAAACATCAACCTGATCAGCTGAGCACTGTTGAAATGAGACAACAAACTGTGAGATCAGATCTGATGGACACTTTGATGAAGGAGGACCACTGTCTCTGCACATCTGGAAGGCTGACAGCTAGAATAGGCTTTATTTTCTCAACACATCAACACAACAACAACAGTCGGCTTCACATCGACTCAAACACATGATGACAACAAGTTTCTTGCTCATCTGATTGGCTGACTGCTGTCTCTGTGTTTCTCTCAAGTCCTGAAATGCTGGACAGAAACCATACTGCTCTCATAGCTTCAGTAATGAGCTACAGGTCTACAGGAGACACTGGAGCTTTGCTTTGACGCTGTATGATTTTAGTAGAAAACTGACTGACTGGAACCTTCTACTGACCTCAGAGTCTGCAAGCTGCAGTCTGGACTCTCCACAAGATCCTCCAGATGTTTCACTGCTGAAACTTGCAGGTTATTGTATCTCAGGTCCAGATGTTTCAGATGGGAGGAGTTGGACTTCAGAGTTGAGACCAGAGAATCCCAGCTGATCTCTGACAAACTGCAGTTCTCCAATCTGAAAAAAGAATAAAAGATGTAGATTCAGCAGCTCAACATATATCCACCTATAACCAGGGTAAATAACTCCAGATTATTAATAATGTGTTTTTTAGGTGATATTTTCAGTTAGTTCCTTAATTTGCCTTTTCTCTTAGGAGAAACAGTACCTTGAATTGGCCACAAGGTGGTAGCATAAAACCGCCATTATCCACAAGACTGACTTTAAAAGTTGTTTTAGTGCGCGAAAAAATGCTAGGAGTGGCCGCCTTACTGGGATACACAATCTTTTCTTTATCTTTCCTGCACCAAGTCTTGTGTCGATGATAGGGCTGAGCCAGAGCTGGATTTACTTTAGAAAACAAGCTATAAATGAGGTATTTTGATACTAAGGTTAACCACAGAAACACGGAAGCTGACAAGAAGCATCAAACTTCTTTGAACCACTTAGAAATCGATATTCCGGTGAGTTATGGCTACTTTTAATGGTGTTGCCTTAGCATGCTAACATTAGCAAAGTGAAGCTCAAAACGTGAAATATGAGCCCTGTAGTCTGTCAAAAAAGAACAGTTGAGATAACTTTGATGGGAATTAAATGATTTTCCATTAATATTTGATAACTGTTTTATGTGTTTACTGAGTTGTTGTTACTCGTGTAATTTACTGTGTAGAAAAATGAGGGATAACCACTGGGTGCTGGCTAGGTAGGTGACACATGTGCTAATGTTAGCATACATTTCATGCAGCTAAACTTCAAGTTATTGAGTCTTAGTAATGTACTGAACTGTAAAATGTGTTACGATGCATTACTGGTTGTAGGTTGAGGGAAAAATGTATTGTACTTCCAAAAGTTTATGTTGTCCATTTATGTTTTTGGAGTATACTGGAAGTTGTATTATTAAGTGTAAAGCCTGTTATAAGTTAAGAAAGGACTGGCAGAATGGTCACTTTATTGAAGTACATGTTAATGGACACTTACTATAGACTTGTATGAGTAATTGCCATGCACATCTATGTAGGCTGTTTTTTGTGGGATTCCCTTCAGTGGTACTTCAGTCTTCATTCATCTGCCATTGTATGTTGATGTCCATCTACTTCCATATCTCCATCTGCATCACGCTGGAACTATCTCGTTGGACATTCATTGTAAAGGGGTGGTAGGACTTTCTGAGTGGACTCAGTATCTTTTTGTTTTGTTTTTTCCCAAGTGTTTGGGTTTGATTTGCCTGGCCGGCCGGTTGTGGGTGATCAGAGACAATTAAAAACAAACTGAAACTGTTGGTGAACTGAATTTTTTTTTGGTGAATACTAAAAGGTCTACTTATTTAGGCAGATCAGTATATACCTAACAAGCCTCCTTCCTGTATCTGGATTTCATCTGCATGTGATAGAAGCAAAAGGGAGGATGACATACTTATTCATGTCCACACATGCTGCATCATCAACAGGATCAGTATCAGTGAAATCATATTGAACTGAACACAAACCAAAGAAATATTTCTAATTCACTCAGTAAACTTTGTATAAACTGATCTGAGTTCAGAGGATCTTCTGGATCCAGATGTGACTTCTTAGTGCAAATTACAAACATTCATTTCCTTTAACAACAAACACTGAACATTTTCTACAGTTTCTGCTGCAAACACTCAACTTTAGTCACAATAAAGTGAATTTATAACAGAAAATATGAACCAGAGCAGATTTACAACTTCATGGATGGAGTTCTGTTTGAACATAAATGAGCTTCAGTTGTTATCAAACATATCAGATCTACAACAGTAACAGTCAGTGAACTGACCTCAGTTTCTGCAGGCTGCATTCTGGACTCTCCAGAAAACCACACAGATGTTTCACTCCTGAATCCTGCAGGTTGTTCCTGCTCAGGTCCAGACGTTCCAGACGGGAGGGGTTGGACTTCAGAGCTGAGGCCAGAGAATCACAGCTGATCTCTGGCAAACTGCAGTACCTCAATCTGAAAGAATAAAGGATGTGAGTTGAGGAGACAAAGTTCCTTCTTGAACTCATTCAGAGTCGCTTCTTCTGTTCAGAGCTGAAGAAGTTTCAGAATATACAAGTTTCGAAAATGGAAACTCGAAACAGCTGAAGCCAACAGGATGCAGCTTCCAACAGTCCAACAGAACCAGTGAAGGAGAGCTCTCATTATTATTAATGACAGCATGCTGCTGCTTCAATAAAGACGGAGTGACTTCAGCTCTGAAACTCTGCAGCTCCACCAGTGGCTCCATCTATACAAACTCATGCTGAGCAACAAACACAAGAAAAAACACTCTGACACTTATTTCACTTTGTGCTCAGAGTCACAAAAATACACAATAATGAAAAAAAGGACAAAATGAGGCTCCAGACTCTAAAAGATCTTCATGGAACTGAAGCGAAGCAGAAGATGTTCCCATTGCTCCCTGATAAATGACTTCAACTGTTCATCAACTTTTGGTGCTGGATTTTTGGCTCACTGAACAACTGATGGATCCGCTTCACATTTCATCAGCAGGAAAATCAAATCAAGCATCTTGGATTTGAACATTTTACTTCCTAAAAGATCACATGGTTTCATCCAACTGTTAAACCAGCATATGCTGAATATTAGTTTCTGTCTCACAGGATGAAAAACAGCTTTAATTACAGCTCAAAATATGAGTCCACTGTTTGATGAGTGCATGGACAAAAGATTAAAAACGTTTCAGTGATGGTTTCAGTCATTTATCCAGTAAAAACATCAAACTGAATCCCAGTCTGTCCACTTCGTGTCACCACAACTTTACATCAGATTCATCTCAGCACACAAATAAAACATGATGTCTGACCTCAGAGTCTCCAGGCTGCATTCTGGACTCTCCAGAAAACCACACAGATGTTTCACTCCTGAATTCTGGAGGCTGTTGAAGCTCAGGTCCAGATGTTTCAGATGGGAGGGGTTGGACTTCAGAGCTGAGACCAGAGAATCACAGCTGATCTCTGACAACCAGCAGTACCTCAATCTGAATAAAGAATAAAAGATGTGGATAAAATCATTGATGATCCATCAGATGTGTTCAGGTTCTGAATGTGCAGGTCAACATTACTTTCTCCTCATCAGTGAGCTTTCTCTACAACCAGCAGAGTGACTTTGTGTTTCTGTTTTTGTGGATCATCATCACGTCAGCCTTCTTCACACATCATACAAATGTCAGTTCAATATTCATCCACCTTTTCATGTCTACAATCGATCTGCTGACATCAGTCCAGTCTCTCATTACAGGATCAGCATCAGATCTCTCCCTTCTTTCATTCATTTCATCACATTCTTCTTCTGCGTTTATCAGCTTCGTAGCTTTGTCTCATTAAAATGTACAAGTGTGTCTTCAAACAACAGTCACATGTCATCTGTGCATTACAGAGGGATTCTGATTCCTGCTGTCCACACTGAGTGTCAAGTGGTCTCTTTCTAACACAACTCCACTGGGAGGAATCAATTCATGAGCTCAGCTCACACTAACATACAGCTTCAGCTTCTGACACTAATCAAGTTACAGATTATTATAAACTCCCTCTTTGAGTTACTGAGGCTCCACAGCAGTTTAGCAAAAACACTGTGGAAATACAAACATACTGACTGGATCTGTGGAACTCGGACTGCTGAAGCCTCACATCACTTTCACATCAGCTCTACATTCAGACACAGCAGGACTGTGGATTCTGTCCTCTATCGTGGAACACTGCAGTCAGCTGATCAGGGGATTTTTTTATTCCAACAATCTGAAACATCTTCACAATGCTTTCAGGAAAATCCTCAAAATTTATTAACAACAAACCTCAAACTTCATTTGACTTGAATATACCAAAAAACCATCAACAGTCAGTGAACTGACCTGAGAGTCTCCAGTTTACAGTTTGGACTCTGCAGTCCATCAGAAAGATGCCTCACTCCTGAATCCTGCAAGCTGTTCCAGCTCAGGTCCAGTTGTGTCAGATGGGAGGGGTTGGACTTCAGAGCTGAGGCCACGACTTCATAGTGACTCTCTGAGAGTCCACAGTTAGAAAGCCTGTCATGAAACATAAATGACAAAACATGTTATGATGAGAGACGTTTTATATTTTGTTCATGTATTTGATGCAAGAACATTTGAACACATCTGTGGTTCAGCTGATCTTCTCTGTGTTTGACATGAAATTGAATTCTCATCAGCCTCTCTCTCACCTGCACACTTTGAATCTGTAATAATTTTATATAAATCTATATAATCTTAAAGTTGAATCTGCAGATGTAGGACAGAAGATGGAGTTACATTCAGGCTTCCAGACTAAATGTTTGTCCACTGGTTTTACTGAGACTCAGGATGTTGTGACTGAGTTGAGCTCAGTGAACAGCTCCAGTAGAAAGATGATGATGTCTCTGCTGTGGACCTGCTGCTGTCAGCTTCACCTCCATCACTGAACATCTACAGTCTGCTGTCAAACGCTACACAGTGAAACTGATCCCTGGACAACATCACACCTGAACATCAGTAAAGATCAACACCAGGACATATTCTGATGTGATGACAGACGACTGGGAAAACTTTTTCCCTCAATGTTCTTTTGTAGATTTTAAAAAGCTTGTTGAACACAAACAACAAACCACTGAGGTTGAATTATTTCCAACATAACGCCACACAAACATGTTTTCAGGGTTTGTAGTATTAAAAACACAACTCTGACCTTTGAGTGAATCAGATCTCTGGAAACAGTTTGACTTCTACTATTCTGCTCTGATAGATTCTCACCTCTGAGCATTTCCTGATACGACTCTTCGCTGCAGCAACAAGACAGAAAACAACAGTGTTTCTCTCTGAGAGGAACTGCATATCAGGAAAGATGTGACGTCTGGACTCTGGAACACGACTTCCTTCTTTAAAATGATCAGCTGAGTTCAGAACCAATCAGATGCTCCGTGGCTCGGTTCAGAACACTTTGCAGCGTCAGTCTTTGTATGATCAGTAGTAGCCTCATGTCCAAGCTAACAAGCTTTAAATAGAAACTGTTGGACAAGTGACTGAATCACTTCATTGATGTCACGATTATTCTCTAGCTGAGAAACCAAATCACTGTTACAGCATCAATATCATCTCATCATTGTCCAAGTCGCCACAGCAGCTGCTTCAGCTCAACGTAGACACTCAGTTTAAGTTAGAATTATTCATCTATCAGCAGGTTTCAAAATCAACTTTTAAGTCTTTGAACACACAAAACTTACGAAGAGAATAAATACAAAGCAATGCAAGAAAAAAATTATCAACAACTGGAAAAAATGTAATTAAAACACAGTTTAAAATAATGAGAGCAGTTATTCCATTAAAGCAGTTCTCCCAGACGTCAGAAATGATTCAGATATTATTATAAACTCTAAAGAAGAGTGAAAGTAATCAGGTAAAAGCTGTTTGATTCTTCACTCATGAAGTTCCAGTCAAACTGCTGCAGTGAAGTGACACACAACAGGTCCTGACAGCTGACATTTTTTTACACATTCACTGACTTATATCAGTGTAGGAGACAGACTTTTCATGACTCCCCCCTCAACAAGAAAAGCTCTTCAGATTTGGATGATTTACACAAGTCTCCCAAACTGGCCTGATAAAAGCTCCATTTGTCAAAAAGTAAGTATTTTGAATCACTGTTCAGCAGATCTGCATGACTCCTTCATCAGCCAATGAAGAAACACAGTAGAAAAAACTAAGACGGAAGAATTATTAGAATGAAATAGAAAAACACATTTTATCAGCGTTTGAAGCAACTCAAGAACATCTGAGATGAAACACAGCTGACATGGAATGTTTGAAGTAAACGAGTGGAACACTGATAATAATGAGATGTTCTAGTGAGAACATCTAAAAGAATTTAACTACTGATCTACACTGATTGATGGTAAATGGTAAATGGTCTGCACGTATATAGCGCTTTTCTCTACCTTAGTGGCATCCAAAGCGCTTTACAATGTGTTTCGCATTCACCCATTCACACACCAATGGCGACAGAGCTGCCATGCAAGGCGCTAATCTACCATTGGGAGCAACTTGGGGTTCAGTGTCTTGCCCAAGGACACTTCGGCATGGGGGATCGAACCGCCAACCTTGCGATCAGTGGACAACCCACTCTACCACCTGAGCCACAGCCGCCCATGTGATCATGGTCATCACATCTGGACTCACCGAAACTTTCTGCAGTTCCTCACAGCTGGAATCAGTCTCAGTTTTCCCTCCCATGAAGTTCTGAACTTGTCCAGGTCCAACTCATCCAGAACCTCCTCTGACATCTGCAGCATGTAGGCCAGAGCTGAGCAGTGGATCTCAGAGAGATTCTTCTCTGATCTGTTCTCTGACAGGAACTCTTGGATCTCCTGATGTACTGAAAGATGCTTCATCTCCATCAGACAGTGGAAGATGTTGATGCTTCTGTCTGGAGACATTTTATCACTGTTCATCTTCTTCAGGTTGTTGATGACTCTCTGGATCATTTCTGGATGGTTCTCTGTCCGACCCAGCAGGCCTCCTAAGTGTCTCTGGTTGGACTCCAGACAGAGGCCATGAAGGAAGCGAACAAACAGGTCCAGGTGACCATTTTCACTTCTGAGGGATTTCTCCATGACTCTGTTCAAGAACACATCCAGAGTGTCTCTGTTTTCGTCTTTCCAGTCTTTTCCCAGGAAGTCCTTCAGCACCTTCTTGTTCCAGTCGGTGTAACAGTGGAACATGTAGACTGCAGCCAGAAACTCCTGAACGCTCAGATGGACGAAGCAGAACACCTTGTCCTGGTACAGTCCACTCTCCTCTTTAAAGATCTGTGTGAACACTCCTGAGTACACTGAGGCTTCTCTCATATCGATGCCACACTCTGTCAGGTCGGACTCATAGAAGATCAGGTTTCCTTTCTGCAGCTGCTCAAAAGCCAGTTTTCCCAGAGACTCAATCATCCTCCTGCTGTCTGGACTCCAGTGTGGATCTGTCTCAGCTCCTCCATCATACTTGACCTTCTTGACTTTGGTCTGAACCACCAGGTAGTGGATGTACATCTCAGTCAGGGTGCTGGGCAGCTCTCCTCCCTCCCTGGTTTTCAACACCTCCTCCAGAACTGTAGCAGTGATCCAGCAGAACACTGGGATGTGGCACATGATGTGGAGGCTTCGTGACATCTTGATGTGGGAGATGACGCTGCTGGCCTGCTCCTCATCTCTGGATCTCTTTCTGAAGTACTCCTCCTTCTGTGGGTCGGTGAACCCTCTGATCTCTGTCACCATGTCCACACAGTCAGGAGGGATCTGATTGGCTGCTGCAGGTCGTGTGGTTATCCAGAGGCGAGCAGAGGGAAGCAGCTTCCCCCTGATCAGGTTTGTCAGCAGCACATCAACCGAGGTGGACTCTGTAACATCAGTCAGGATCTCATTGTTGTGGAAGTCCAGAGGAAGGCGACACTCATCCAGACCATCAAAGATGAACACAATCTGGAAGTGCTGAAAGCTGCAGATTCCTGCTTCTTTGGCTTCAGTAAAGAAGTGATGAACAAGTTCCACCAAGCTGAACTTTCTCTCTTTCAGCACATTCAGCTCTCTGAAGGTCAATGGAAACATGAAGTGGATGTCCTGGTTGGTTTTGTCTTCAGCCCAGTCCAGAGTGAACTTCTGTGTTAACACTGTCTTCCCGATTCCAGCCACTCCCTTTGTCATCACTGTTCTGATTGGTCCATCTCTTCCAGGGGAGCCTTTAAAGATGTCTTCTGGTCTGATGCTTGTTTCTGCTCTGTCTGCTTTCCTGAATGCTGCTTCAATGTGTCTGACCTCATGTTCATCATTGACCTCTGCAGTCCCTCCCTCTGTGATGTACAGCTCTGTGTAGATCTCATTTAGGTGGGTTGGCTGTCCTGCTTTAGGAATGCCCTCAAACATGCTCTGGAACTTCATCTTCAGGTCACATTTAAGTTTACATCTACCAACTGCAGCACCAAGTTCTGAATAAAAAAACAACAACATGAGATCAGTGAATAAATGACAGTAAATATTCCAACAGTTAATTCTCCTAAAGAATGAGTCTGTGAATCTATCTGGAGACTTTAGTAAATGTGCTGTTGATCAGCTTCAGTCTCTACAGAAATCCTCTTACTGCTCTGTAGACAGTCAGCCAGCTTCTCCTGCTTCATCCTCCTCAGGAACAACACTGTGATCTGCTGAAACATCTCTCTGCTGCTCCTCTGCTCTTCATCCTCACACTCCAACTCCTCCTCATCCTCCCTCTTACTCTCTGAGCATTCTGGGTAATCTCGACTCAGAACCTTCTGTGTCTTCTTCAGCTCATTCTTCACAAAAGTCACCATGTTGTCCTCCAGCAGCTGGAACAGAGAAATCTGTGAATGAGCCCATCAGAGAGAAATCATGGAGCCAAACATCAGATCCATGTTGGACACACCGACAGTCCACTGGTCTACAAAGAGCAGCATGGAGACGCCTGAACACAACAGATGGAGAACAACTTGTTGTTCATGTACGCACCATGAATATAGAATCCAGGTGATGCTGCTGGACAGACGGAGCTGTGGGAACCTCTGAGCTCTGCTGGTCGACTCTGTGGACCAACAGCAACAGTTAGATCTCAGTACATCTGTCCACACAGAGACAAACAGCAGCTACAACACCATCAACGTCTTCAGAAGACTCTAAAAATGGAACAAGTTATCTCCATATTTAAACCTCATCATGTCTCCCACTTCGCTGTGACATGGACGTTCACAACAGACAGAAACACTTTGGATTTCAGAGCAGGTCGGACAACACGTCGTACAAACCAGTTCTTTTCTAGAATAAGTGACTCTTTCTGTCAGTTACAGCTTACATCTGATCAGCAGATGGACGGCGGCCTTTAAACTCAATGAAATCTTCCTTTGACTGGCCGCTCTTTAAGGACAGACAGCTGAGTTCAGGACAGTCTGGTCTCTGCTGCTGGATTCTGAAACAAAACCAGAACAAATAAAAACTGATTGAAAATATTTTCAAGCTGTTAATAAACACAAAAAACAACTTTGTATCTGAAATGTCTTTCTGTCGGTTTTACTGTCTCACCTTCCATCTGCAGATCGTCTGAAATAAAGAGGAGGACTCCTTGAGCAGTCACTCTTCATGGACACACAGCTGGATCCAGGTCCAGGTTCAGCAGAGTGTGGATGCTGCTGCTCTGGGCTTCAACACACACAGAGCTGTGAGTGTGAATAATGATAACAGTGATGTGAGAGCTGAGCTCTGACAGTTAGAGATGCTGACCTCACCTCTGAGCTTTGCTCTGGTTCTCATGTTCCCCACACAGAGATCTTTTCGAAGGAGGGACTCCCTCTTCTCTGTCCTCACACTGATGCATAGCAGACAAACACAACAACCTGCTGGGAGAGACACATATTAGTTCTCCTCCTTCCTCTCAGTCACGTGACAAACACACAGCTCTGATTGGAGGAAACCTGTCAAGCTTTGGAACAGCTGCTTCACCTCAACACTCAATCTGACAGTTTCCCTGCAGAGCAGAAATGTACATGCACTTTGAGCTGCAGTTTCATATCAAAGAAAGAACATCGGCAAAGCTATTTGGACTGTTGGACTGTCTGAACACCAGAGGAACTCCCTCCATGCTGCTTTTTCTTTGACTTTCTTTTGGGGATCAGATCAGTTTTCATTTCTATTCAACTGACTGTGAAAAACTCTTCATCATCTGACATGTTTTTCTTTGGCCAAGTCGACTACATCCAGTCAGAGGCTGCATTCAAAAATCCAAAGTGAATCATGTTACCTTGATGCTGTTGAATTCACATCAGCTCCAGAGACGTTCTGCCTTCATCTGTGGAGGGAACAGAGCAGAGCTGAAACATGAGAATTTCTCCCCCCAGTCTGATCAGCTGCTCTTTTCATTTTTGTAAAAAATAATTAAGTCAAGAAATGCTTCTGTCATTCTAACAGTGTCATTCTGACAGAAGCCATTTCTGAGTTCTCTCTCCTTCTTCATGTTCTGTTTCCATAGAGTTGCAGGGCTTTAGATTGCAGAGAAAAATGAGACAAAAAAAGCACCCAGAAACTGCTGCTGGAGCTCAGAGGGTTAAACAGTGAGCTGCACACCAGATAATCAGTATTTAAAAGTATTTCTCTGAAGGGTTGGCAGTGTTTGTGCTGCTGGTTGGATGTGAGCTGTGAAGACAAACAAGCAGAAGAAAAGGTGGTGATAGTGAGACAGACTGTGTTTTTACAAGATCTGCAGCAAACACTACATTTTTGGAGAATTATTTAAATGAGGCGTGTAGAATAAAGTCAATTTAATGAAATAAGATGAATTTTAATTTTAGATTTAGTCAGTTTTCCTCATCCAACTGCACATCACAGGTAATACAATGGTGTCATTTAAAAACAAACCAGAAAAACTAACACCTTTCAGACTGCTTCAGGCTGCTGCCACAACTTCATCACTGCACCATCAAAGTATGCAGTGTGACTGGTTGGCAGCAATAATCTCGTTACATACCGACACCTGAACACACATCAAATGACCTTCCGCTGGGCATGCAGGTGTCAGCAGGAAGCAGGGGGCTGGTTGGTTGGTTAGTTGTAGAAACTACTTTAGAGAACAGAGATTTCCTCTAATCACAGATATGCTGAATCAGAGTTCGGACAGAGATCGGTAGATACATCAGAAATGATGAGTTGATTTTTGAATATACAAGCAAGCATGACCGCATATGGCTGCTGTTTTATTACTATGCCAGAGCAGTCCAAGGACCAGGTTCTAGGACATTTAACCACACAAACCCACCACAAAGAGACACAACTGACACAAAACAATCACAAACCCACCACAAAGAAAAACAAAACAAACACAAATCCACCTTATTAAACAGAACAGAGAAGCCACCAATCCAAAGTTGCCTTCGGATCCCCTCAAATGTTAGTTCTTAAGTTTACAGCAGCTCACTGGAGCTCCAGCTCCACGACATACAGCAGAGAAACACTGCTTTAACATGAACGTATAAGGAATCATCATCCATTCACTAAACACTCACAGGAACATTCTTCTATTTCTGGGTGAAAGAAGAAACACCTCCAACAATCCCACATTCACCATCACTTCAACTAAACAACCAAACACGTCACTGTTTGGCAGGAGCTGGAGGAAACCATCACAGGTCCACTTACTGAGCTTTCAGCCATGAACTTCACTGGTTCTCTCCGGTCCTCAGGAGGTCTGTGAGAAAAGCAGTTTTGTGCTCAAGTCAAACTTTATCAGAATGAAAGAATGCAGTGTGACTGGTTGGGCTGTGGTTCAGGTTGAGTCTTTTCTGGTGTCTTGTTTATCTTATGTTCCTCATTCCTCTTTGGCTGTTTTTGCACTTTTTAATTTTTAAGATATACAACAAAAGTACATCGTATCAGTTTGTCAAGTAAAAGTGCAAAGGTTAAAGGTATTATTTATTCATCTTTATTTAACCAGGAAGTCCCATTGACATTAGAAATCTCTTTTACAAGGGCGACTTATATTAAAGTGAAGGTACAAAAGATCAAGTTAAAATAACAATATCCATCCATCCATCCATCCATCCATTATCTTCCCTTTATCCAGGGCCGGGTTGTGGAGGCAGCAGTCTAAGCAGAGAGGCCCAGACTTCCCTCACCCCAGACACCTCCTCCAGCTCTTGTGGTGGGACCCCGAGGCGTGAGAGACTCAGACTGAGAACATGAGACTGAAAGGAGCAACAAGATGACATGGAGATCAGAGCTCTCTGCACCACTCTGTGTAAGATCTGCTTTTATTTCCACGTCAAAACAATCATGAGGAATCTGTTTAAAGTTTCTAATGAAGTTTTTAAGGTTTCATGTAGTTTTGGTGTCTTTTTGAATGTGGATGTTCTACTTTGACCTGAAGTGCTGTGTTTTCCTGCATCGACTCATGCTGGGCTTGCGCATAACAATTTTCATATACATATATATATATATATACATACATATATATATATATATATATATATATATATATATATATGTATATGTATATATATACCACATACACCACATATATATATACCATATATATATATATATATATATATATATATATATATATATATATATATGTATGTATATATATATATACCAACTTTGTTTGACACAGAATAACAAAAGTTGACCTTGTTTCACTCAAACCTGTTTTCTACCAGTTTTAATAGTAATATCTCATCAGGCCTATATAAATAAAGCTTTAAAAAGAGCTGGAGAGGAACAGATGCAGGAGACATACAAGAAGATTATTCAGCGGTAAGATGACAGACATGAGGCTGAAATGAACAGAACTATTTTAAAATGTGTCTGAAACCTGCGCTTTGCTCGGTGCAGCGTGCAGGAGGCTGAACGCCCGCCGCAGTCAAAGTTCAAACATGCTGAACTTTGACCTTTGCACACTATTACAAATAACTGCATGGCCAATAGAAATGATGCATCTTACCGGGCACGCTGGGGCTGAAATCGCCCCCATGCCCTACATAATGGACTATATAGGACGCACGCCATTTTGTAGTAGTGTCCGAATGTTAAGTTACAAATGTTGCACCCTATGTAGTGCACTCAAAATATCCCACAATGCACTGTAAAAAGTACTGTACAGTCGATGATCACTAATGAAGCAATATGTACCATCATGCATTGCGCAGCAAAAAATGGCAGACAGACGAGAGGAATGAGAGTGCGAAAAACTTGTCTTACAAACGTAAGTAATTTACTGTTTCGGTTGTACTGTTGATTTTTGTTTTACCTGTCTCTTAGCAGTGTAATAAATTTGTTGTTTTTGCGCTACGTTATACAGCACAAATCATGGCTAGCGAGCGACTGAGCTTGCTAAAGTTAGCTTAGCCTCCTCTATTCTGTAGAGTATATATGTAGATGATTTACACATTTATCATAAAGTACCATCTATTGTATATAAAAACTATTATGTCTGTAGGAGCTTAAGAAGCCACCAACAGGGAGTGGCACTGATTGAGTGCCACTCCCTGTAATCAAAATATCAAAATATACACAAACACACACACACGTATGTACCTGTGTGTGTGTGTGTGTGTGTGTGTGTGTGTATATGTATATGTATATGTATCATTTCATGATAGCATTCCGTAAGACCATACAATCTACAATCACATACACTGTTGTAGTTTACAATGTGTATCTATTGTAAATATACACGAAAAGGCCTACAGTCATCTTTATCTGTTCACTTACAAGTTGATGTCGTCTTGCTGGTTTAGCAAAAACAATTCGTGTCAGTCTTCTCTGACGATTTATCTTGTTTCTTCGTCACAGCAGAAGTTGGATGATCGTCAAAATAAAAACTGAAAAATTGAGCATTGCTGGCATTCTCACAGATTTCTGAGGCTATTTTATGGCAAATAGTCATATTTTTTAAAGATAGTTCTTCTGTATGTAGCTCGTAGAAATGGCAAGTCATGAGTTGTGGCGCAAAAATATGAAAAAATAAAAATAATAATTCGTATTAATATATTTAATGGAAGCAGAGCAATGTATTGCAACACAAAATAAAAGGTTTTATTATTTTCATTAATTAATTTTGGAAAATACGGTGAGTATAAATATTAATTTATCACAGAAACGCCGGGTAGCTCACTACAATAGCCGGCATCGACATACGTTTTAATTGAGCGACAGTATTGACGTAATAGAGCCGAGACTCGCGTAGTGTCCGAAATATATTTGCTCCCTATATAGTGATCACTATATAGTGCACTATGTAGTTATCGCTATATATGGAATAGGGAGTGGATAATTTCGGACACAGCCAAAGTTCAAACATGTTGAACTTTGACCCTCGTGCACTATTACGAATAACTGCACGGCCAAAAGAAAAGAGGCATCCTGCCTGGCACACTGGGACTGCAACCAAAATGGGTACATATGCAACCATTTTTTGAGAGTGCGCGAGTTAAAGTTGAACGTGGTGGCATTTGTATGAGTGTTTAATCATGAGGCTGTAATGTCCCTCAGGTAGCCACTCATTAGCTATTGTGGTTTTATGTAGTATTTATTTCTTCTCTGGCTCAGTTGGTGGCACATGCCATCATGATGACAGCGCAGATGTGGTAAACTATCCATTTACTTTGTTCACAGATGAAGCAGTCTATAGCTGATTATTTTAAAAATGTTATAAATAAGCAGAGAAAAGAGGAAGCCGATGGAGAGAGTGAACAGACGAGAGGCTCTGATTCAGACACAGGTGATGATGACAGTTCAAGCTGTAGAAAAAGGGCTGGAGCAGGTGGGGAGATACCGACTGAGCAGGTGAAGATAAAGAGATCACAAGTACTGCGTCGGTACTCCTGGTACCAGGGGAATGCTGTGACACTGTGGACCGACCATTGCAGGTAATTCTAAACTTTTCATTGGGTCAACACATTTTAAACTCGAAACTGTGAAGTTGCACAACAGCAGTTAAAAAAACAAAACCTGTCTGAACCAAAGTATCACCCTACAAACTGAGCCCTTCCCTGCCTCTTTTCAGTGGATGGTTGACAGTAATCTCTTAACAGGGAAAAATGAAATAATCAAGTTTAACACTGCTTATAACACTGCGAAAGAGGAACTTCCGTTCACGAAATTCAAATTGCAGATCCTACTGATGAGAAAGAACAGCTTGAATGTTAATCTGACCTATGCCAACGACACAGCATGTGCCCAGTTGATAGGCGTGACGACCTCCAGGAGAGGGCTAGTGACAAAATAGCCTCTGCCCCCTACATATCATTTGTGATAGAAAATGCCACTTACGTCTGTGTCAAGGAATTTTTTTGCAGAATATCCTACACAAGGTCAAGATCATGCTGGTACTCCCAGTATCCGCAGCAGTCTGTGAATGAGGTCTTTAATCACAAAACATAATCAAATCAGATGTTAGGGCAAGTTTGCATAATGACACTGTTGAGGACTTCATCCGAATCGAAAGAGCATCAGGAGGCCCAACTATAAGAGCTGGTCCCTCTGAGTTGAACTGCAGGGAGTGAATGAATGCAGTTAGGGGAAGTGAAGTTAAGCAATAATCGTGTCCATTGAGGGAATAACGCAAAATCAACAACGGCAATTACATAGGCATTAAAAACATACATGCTGTTTGCTGTTATAACTTGCTGTTATTTAACATTTCTTGTGAAATTACAAGGTAGAATATGACCTATTTTGTAACTTCATTTACAGATTACAATATTTGGAATAACCAGATTTTGAGTTACTGTCAGTCTTTACAATAATGCAAAAACAGGGTTTCCAAATGACGACAACCATTTAACCTTCCAGTTGAGAAAGCTGACGGCACCAGAACTGCCAGTGAAAAAGTTAGTCTGGAAACTGCTACAGTCTGAGGATATATGATTTCAACTCCCTGTTGTATGCAGTTCAGAATATGGCTTCTTGATTGTCTGGATTTTGTCAGCCTTGTAACATTATAACCTCAGAAGCCTATACTACAAAGCAAGTTCAATATAGACGGATGTATAATATTTTCCAACAGAACTGTAGGCAGTGTTTTAATGTCTGTTGATTAACCTGCAATACAAGATTAAGCGTTTAGCATAAGCTACCATGGTGATGTACGAAGTAAACAACTGTCGTAGTCCTAAAAAAACGAGAGTTAAATCTGAAGTTGCCTTGATAACCTAAAATCCTAATTTGTAGAACAGGCCTCTAGGAACACAAGATCAACAGTAAGACACAGAGGATGATACAGACACTCACTGCGATACTCATGAGTTAACTCAGTAGTAACCACGGCTGAACGATAGACCCAACATGGAAGTGGAATCTCTAATCATCAAATGGCTGCTTTAGCCTGGATCCAAAGCAAGTAAGTCCTAATTATGACCCATGTAAAAACGTCCAACTTCACAGGAAGGAAAAAAAATGTGTTTAAAGCCTACTACAAAAAACAAAAGAAAGTAAACTTTATTTTTAATGTCACTGGTGTACCATCAATGTATTGTTACGTACTTGACCTTTATGTCACTTGACAGACACACTGACACCAGAAATCTACAGGAACACAGCTGAATAAAGGTGGAAGAACTCTGCCACAGGACATCAAAACTGTGATCCTACAGCATCTGGACATGCACAACCCAAATCAGTGTGTTTGACAAAAAAATAGCTGTTGTAAATACTGAGATGTAGTGTGTCGTCACAGAGCTCAGGGTTCCTGGCTGATGCACCCGTTTCCTTTTTTCTGTGCCTGCTTCTCTTGTCCCTGTAAATTCCTGACAGGAAACAAAAACTGGCCTTTCCATAGCGATGGTGGTATAGTGGTGAGCATAGCTGCTTTCCAAGCAGTTGACCCGGGTTCGATTCCTGGCCATTGCATCTCCCTTCCTTTGCCCCCCTGGCTACACACAAAATACTCCACTCTTGCGGTGTGTTTGAAAGTGCTGTAGTCAATGTTACGATGCTGTGATTGTTGAGTTTACACAATTGCAAATGCATCATGTTTCATCCCACAATCTGAACAGTATCAGCAATGTGTTAGAACTTTTACACAGAGATGTTTTGCAGTGGCCGGTCATCAAATTCTGCGCTCTTCAATGACCTTCAACAGCTTTGCATTCTGAACCTGAAAGGCTTTCATGTCTGTGTATGAGATGTGAAGTTACTGCCAGCTGCTGCTTGGCTTTGGAGGCGTTGGTCGGTGGATGTTGGTAACTTTACACAGATCCAGGCTGCTGCCTCCCTGTTTCCAGTCTTTTTGTTTAGCTAAGCTGATCAGCTGCTGGTTAGAGCTTCATATTTATGGTACAGACATGAATTGGTATCAGTCTTCTCATCTAACTCTTAGTATGACTGTTCTAAGGTGAACTGTTAGTCTATTAGAATGTGGCCCAAAGTTCCACTACAACCTAAAAAAGTTCCAATAAGCAGCATGTAGAAAATCTTACATTGACATCAAGTAAAATCATGAGACCAAACACAGTACATTTGATAGAAGAGTGTTTTTACTTGAACTTTTCATTGCGTAAATTCTTCTTGTGTCAATTCAATAACTTAGTCATAATGAATGCTATTAACCCAGCTTTACTTTCACTACATTCAGTGTCAATTCCATGGCAAGATTTTCAATCCAAGGAGACTTCAAGCCGAGACAAAAGTTTCTTTTACAATCATTGTCGAGCTTCAGTACGCAGATGACACCACTGTTTGCTCATGCTCTGAGAATGGATGCAGAGAACTGTGGATGCTTTTGCCACAGAGAGATGGAATAGACTCTGTCTCTCACAGTTGAAGTGTATCTACAATAAAAATTACAGACCTCTCCATTCTTTCTAAGTGGGAAAACTTGCAGCATTGGCAGCGCATTAAATACTTATTTTACCCCACTGTAGTAGATTGGCCTTACCCTTAACATCAGCAAAACTGAGATCATGTTTCAGCATGAATGGATCTATCCATCTCCTGCAGAGTCTCCTTCATCAATCCAAACTGATGGTGATGAACTCAGTGTGGTAAACATCTTCAAATACCTGGGAAGCACGCTCTCCAGCAACGCCTCTTTGGATATGGAAATTCAAAATTGCAGCCGCCACAGCCTCCTACAAACTCAGCTTGAGGATTTTCTGCAATAATGATATCCATCGAACACAAGGATTAAAGTCTGCAATGCCATCATCATTTCCACTCTTCTCTATGGCTGTGAGACATGGGTCACCTATTGGAAGCAGATCAAGCAACTCACAAAAGCAAAAGACACAAGGACGCGTTAAAACACTCCTTATTGAAGTGCGGCATTAATCCGAACGATTGGGATCAACTAGCAGCAGACAGACAGGTCTGGAGAAGCACAGTTGGGAAAATTGTTCTGCATTTCGAAAACACTCGACTTGCTGAGGAAGCTGTGCTTCGTGAACGAAGGAAGGAAGGCTGCTGCTCAGTGGTAGAGTCCCTGAAGTCAGGACAGTCTCTGCTCTGTCAATCCATTTAGCTGCCATACTCGCCTCCGAGCGGCTGCGACGACGGCGACTTTCACTGCTGAACAAGTCAGAATGTCTGCTGTATTTAGTATTTTTACTATATAAATATAAAAAGGCTCTGCCTTCTCTGCTTAGTGGCAGCCTCTTCTCCTCTTCACTAATGACCTGATGCAGGACACCTGTGGCTGGGAGCACTCCACCTGCTCTCCTTCCATAAAGCCTGGCAGAGTTCATCACTCCATGTCAGACCATCAAACGGCCAACCTGTTTGTCCAGTCAGGCTAATATTCTGCTTCTGTTTTGCTCTGCTGTTTTAGTAACACTATTCTTCTCTGTTCAGTTCTCCCAGCTGGCCCCGTCCTTGTCTCCTGCCTACTCCTGGTTAGGACATGGATTCTCTAGACCCACTCAGACCCGGTTCTCCACTGGCTCCTTACAATTCATGATGTCAATGAACTCAATCTGCATTCCCTCAACCCTCTCCCAGACAGGCAGCCAGTTATGTTGAATTAAGGTTAAATGCTGTTATTGACAGTTTGTTTTTGCTGAGTTGGCGTTCTGTGTGTTCTTGTAGTTTCGCCTTATCTGCGTCTTTGTGTGTTCTGAGTTTTGATTATTCGTCTTGTAGGCGTTTCGGGTATTCTGAAGTTTCATCTTATTCTGCGTTTGTAGAGTTAACCTATTTTCACCATGTCAGCATTCTGTATGGAAGCAAATATGGACCAAAATTGAAATGCTTTTTTCATTTTCAGAAGAAAGCTGCATTTTTGACTCATAACTAAAAAGAATTACAAATCATCCGAACTGCATTTTCATTGTAACGAACACAAATAAAGCAACTATGTAAGGCACTGAAAGACAGTGGTGTTCTCAACATGATGAAAGAGCGTCGTGCCCAAGCCGCAGCCCTTTTTCCAAGATCTGCAGAGCAAGGTGTTGACTCGCAGGTAAGGGAGTTCTGTCATTCAGATATTACAAGCCTCCATTGTTATATCCAATAAAAGCTGCCTTTTCTACCTCTGCTTTTATAAAAGTGATGGTTCTTTGCAAGATAACTCTACTCTGTTTAATATACCCTTTCAGTTTATAGTCTTTGTTTTTGTTTCTCAGACCATCTTGAAAAGGATCATCTGGCCAATGCCAGATAGTGAGGATGAGGATGACCACAGCAGCGTGGCGTTGGAGGAGACATGCCTAGTCACAGGCTTTTTGAGAGCCTACATTGAAAATGGTCAGATTGTAAATGTTATCTAAGAAAAACATAAATCTGAACCATGTATGTCTCCTAGAGCTGTTGCTAATCATTCACACTGACTCCATATTTATGGAAACATGTTGGTGAAAAATCTATCTTGTAACATTTTGTAAACATTGTTTTAGTTTTCCGTGGAAGTACCTTTTTTTTTTTTTTTACAATCACCTTACAATGAAACAGTGATTAATGACGTTTGGGTAAACTTCAAAAAATTATGATGTACAGGATCTTATTTGCAGATTTTAAAATACTGATGACTGTGTCTTTGGGGGGTCCTCTTGGGAACTACAGCAACTCCTGAAGTTTTGGACAGGTTGGAGTAAACCTCCCTAGAACCTGTATGTAGAAGTTTCTCCTGAAATTACCATGCCTGTAGCCTCAATCTGCATGACAACACTGAAACTGCCTCTGAAGTGCCCACGTTACCAGACATTCAAAGAGAACCTTGAAGCATCTGTTAGAAGTTTATATTTTGGATCTGGAATGACCTGATTTGAATAATCAGAGAAACTGAGTGTCCAAGTTCAAAATTTCAGTGTTGCACTTGTTTCTTAGAAATTCATTTCAGATCCCCAGTTGTGCAAGTTAGTATTTACCTCCTTTTTATACTTGTCATTCAAGAAAATGCCATGTTAAGGTATTACCTCGGTACCTTGAAGTTGTATTTCCATTTTTTACTAAAGTAGGCTTGTGTGAGGTTTAAAGTTACAGAGTAAAGAGAACTTTTAAAAACATTTAAATGTGATGTATTATTGACAAATGTAACAAATCTGTTGTTGACAAATGTATCAAATGTTGACGTTTGGGTAATAAAGAGAATTTAACGTAAATTGTTGTGCTTCCTGTATTTTAATGCACTTTTACAGAAAGTTGTGTGCGCAAGTTTGTGAAAGTTCTTTGATTGAAAAGATGTAAGAACAGTCTTTTGGGTATATGTATATGAATGCATCTCTTGGTCCTCCACCCTCACTCCTACTCATCCAGTTCTAGCTGTCTCTGTATCAGCTGCAGTGCAGCTGTGTAGATGTCCAGTACATCCATGAAGGGAACACTGGGGTCCGGTAACCTCGCCATGTTTTCCATGTCAGTTGTTGCTCCTGTTGCACTTGGGATACTTCAACTCATTCCGCTTGTCCTACAAGCTCATCAAAGCCATACGGTCCATCCCATTCATTACCATAGTCTGCCTCCATCGGAACACAAATAGAAGACTGTCAGAATTTTGAGATTAGATATTTACAAAGCTTTGTTGAGACTGACACACAAGCTATGGCATCTTCAAATTTTTCATTTAAGCACTTTCAATTGCAGTTTTAAAATGTTCAGCTATGAAATAAGTTCTCCTAAGTATAAATATGAAGTTATGTAATCGAGCCTTACCATTTTAGGCTTTTTAATTGTATACTTTAAATAATAGCTCCTAATATGATGCACTCCATGCATCGTTTCAACATGCCTGATCAGGATCTTCAAGGTGTCTGAACGATGTCCAAAGTTGCTAGGGAGACTGGCTACCTACTGTTCTCTGCTATGATGGTTCCAGACATCCATGAAGAAGGCAAGTGGCCTCTGTAGTTGAGGCAGAAAAGCCCAGTGGAAAGCAAAAAGATGACTCTCATCATCAGGATTCAAAAGCCCTTCTCTCTTCAGGTTGTGAACGAGAATACGGAATGGGTCAAGGACTTGGATGTCCACATCTCTCCATAACCGCTCTATCCTGGAATAACAAGTGGCATGATTAAGAAAAACAAATTACAAGCAACAAGAAAAGAAAAAAAGGTTTTTCCTTTGAATTATAATTTGTAGTTGGTAGCTTGGACACAGGAGTGTATGTTATAGTTCGACACTCGATAAATGTGTCTTGCCTAATCTGATCTTGGTAGATTACTTACCTAAAAAATTACAAAATACATTTTGTAAATATGACAAAACAACAGCCTCTTCAGCAAATGACAGATATCGTTCAGGCTTTGTTCAGTATATTCAAGTCAATAATGTAGACAGATTTTACTGAAATGAGAATTTGTGAATGAGGCCTGTGAGAGTTCTTGCAGAAGAACAACAGGAATGAACGTTGGGGAATAATAACACATAACACATAATAACACTCTCCTGCAATGATTATCTCTTAATACATTGCTATTGAAAACTTAACGTTCCTTCCAGCAAAGTGCGAGTTTCGATTTTCTCCTCAGTGTTCCACCATGAAATGGGCAACCTCAATATTCTCTCCACCCTTGTCAGAGTGCACATGTGGTGGCAAACCAAAGCTGTTGATGGCACCAATAAAGCTCTCCAACACTGCAGATGCTCGTTTGCTCGTTGCATCAGATAGATAAACAATTAAGCGACTGAAGTCATCTATTCCTGCGTGAACGACAAATCTCCAGCTATTTAATAAAAAAAGAAGATATAATGCATCAGATATAAATTTGATGAAGGTTTATTCATAGCTTATTTGACACAAAGAAAAGTAGGGTACGATGATCAAAAGTGTTAGAGAGGGTGAAAACACTCAATGTCATATGTTCAAGTATGTAAAAACAAATTTGAAAAACGTAAAAATTTGTGATTTCCACCCGTGTGCCACATTGCATTTGGTGCAGGAACATAGTATTACCTCCGTCTTACTGTGTGATTGGCCATAGCTCGCACTTCAGCCCCAGCTGGGTCCACTCTTCTTAAGGAGTCCTTATAACTACGATAAAACAACAATAGCAAAAAATGTGAAATCTCGAAGACCAACTACACGAACTATTAACAGCATTTCAAAAACCAGTGTAAATACAGGTAATGCAAATTAAGGTAACCTCATTTCATTTAAGCAATTCTATTCTCATTTGATTGTCTTATTTTAATCACTTGCATATTTCTCCTCAACAAACAACCAAACACATCCCATGGTGACAGGCCTTCCCACCCCTCTCTTTCCCACTAGGGCAGTGGGGAGGCTCATTACTGCGGATCCACTCCCAGATCATCATATGCACCTTAAATTCTCAATAAAGTCTCAAATAGGCTCCAGTCTCCTATAGCTACTGGGCCTGGTCTGGCTCCAGGTTTGAGCAAATAAAAGTCGGTCTCAACTAGAGTTGTGTCCGTTTCTATTCTCTGCAAGTTCCTGTGAATGTACAAAACCTCTTGAAGCCCACGATCGCCTGTTTGAGCAGTTTCTAATCTGCTTCATTCATGCTAGAGTTCTCAAAGACCCGACCCGATCCAGTCCGCAAGTGTTGAAGCCTGGACCCGATGCGGCTAGACTCATGAGTATTAGCTAATTCTCGGCCAGACTGCGGCAAAAAAGAAAAAGCCCGATCCAACCCGGGTTATAAAATAAGTAGTGCTGTCAATCGATTAAAATTTTGAATCGCGATTAATCGCATGAATGTCATAGTTAACTCACGATTAATCGCAAATTAATCGCACATTTTTTATCTATTCTAACTGTCCCTTGAAAGATCATTTTATACAAGGAGGAGGCGGAGAATTTGCGTCAGCTGTGTTTGGCCATCACGTGGTATTACAGACTGGATGTGCTACGATTATAACTCAGTTCACTCTGACAACACACACAGATAACTTTGGTCTTGTCAATCATCATTCGCGCACCCCAGGCCGCCGTCTCCTGGCTGAGCATCTGGACCAGCGGCACACGGTTCAGGACGGGGAAAAGGAGCCGACAGAAAGGCATGGAGGCGAGGAGACTGCTGCTGTACCACCGCCAGCAGGAGACCCTGTCGGACTCCGACAGCGAACACCTCGCCCTCGCCAACCATGCCCCCGCCCCACCTACCCCCGCCCGCGTTAATCTCGCGATAAAAAAAATTGACGCCGTTAAAATTGATTTGCGTTAACGCGTTAATAACGCGATATTTTTGACAGCAGTAAAAATAAGATTAAATGATCTATTCCCCCTCTCCCCGTTTTTTTTTTCCCCAAATCGCACTTCCATTCCAATCTTTATAATTGGTGTACACAGTCCTTCTACAAACAGTAGGCTAATGATAAGGAATAAAGAGCTTACCTCAATCCGTTACTTATCATATTCCATTTGATGGTCTGGCGGCTTACGCTAAACAGTTTTGCTATGTCCTTCACTTTGCAACAAATACGTTTCCATCCCTTCGAAAGGGATGTCGACGGCTGGTCGTCCCCTTTCAGACACCACTGCGTCGAGTTGCCAAAGGACTGAGAGCAGGTTAACTGGGGCAACTTCCTTCACATTGGTATGTGTGACGGCAGAGTATGCAGCCAAGCTCTCTATAATCTGCTCAGGTCTGTCACGGGCATCCGATTGAGAAACTGTATTTAACTCCACATGGGAAGCTAATTCTATCAAGGATTGTGAGAAGGCGTCAGGAGGAGCCATGTTGTGTGCCCCATATACATGTATATGGTGTCTACGGGGAAGAAGAGCAGCCACTGACGTCACTCTCCTGCATGTCTTGGGATTGCCAAGTTAATTGAATTATAGACCATTTTTTGCGGGACAGGCATGAAAACGAAAAATCAGTCTCCTCTTTGTTTTCTTTTTAGTTGTGTCATAAAATGTGCAACCTAAAGAAGAAAAAGAAAATGCAGTTTGTATGATTAATTATTAATTTTGTTTATTAGTCAAACGATGCCTCTATGACTTGGAAATGAAAAGGCCTTTCTGCTAATGCATTTTAATTTTCAAATTTGACGTTTCAAATTGAATTTTGGTAACTTTTTGTTGGGGCATCTCCACAGTTAAGTTTCAAGTTTCCCATTGGAAGATTTTAATGTCAGATTAAAAATGGAGAAGCCTCTTTGTCTGTATGTGGTGCTCTCCAGAATCCTCAAGTGTGCTAAGAAAGGACACCGAAACTGTTTAAAGGTTCTCTGCTGAGTAAAGTAAGAACACATGAGTTTTTCGTTGTAGCTGATCTTTCAGTGAAGTTGTTTCTAGAACTTTCCAAAAAACTATTTAGTAGTTCACCCTTGTGCACTTCAGTTTGTTTGATTTATTCTGTATGTGCTAGAAAAAGCACAAACATTTCTCTAATGTTTAGATCATTATGTATGAACATGAACAAATCAGCCCAGTTTTTAGGGATACATACCGAGCCAGAGGGGCAGACTAGCAGGGCTTGCCTCCTCTCCCTCCTCATTCTCCGCATCCTGGCTCTTCTTGCCCGAATCCGAACTTGCATTCGTTCTGCTTCCTCCTCCACTTCTCAGTACAGCATCCCAGCCATAACTGCAAACACTGATCGATCCATTATCCAAACTTTTCAATATTTCTAAATCCAACTCACTAGACAATTGCACATTACGGTTTTTCTCCATTGGTTTGGCTCATTTCTCGAAACTGAAATTACATTCTCAAAACAACATGGACAAATCTCCAAACAACTTTGCAATTGTTCACAACAGAATTGAATTTCTCCTTCATTTCATCAAATTGCAAATGTCTTAGTACATGTCTCAATGTCTCAGTACATCTTTCCAAATAAATAGATCTTGTTGAGCTAAACTCATCGTGGACTTCCCAGTCTAATGGTCGTTCACTCCAAAACATGTCAGCATCATTTCATTGTATAAGTCATCACATGCACAATAGTCTGTTCAATTGTAAGGATTAGTCACGAACATACTGTAAAACCATCAATACCTCACATGAATCTCTTGGAACATTGGATAAATTGATTAATTGACAGCCAGGTGAAACTAGAACTTGACTAACGAAGGAGGAGTTTCACACATCTCAGATGACCGGTCAAACAGTGTGTTTAGTTACCTGACAGGTGCTGTCAATGATTGTGAATGCTGCCAGACATGTATATATAGAGCTTGACCAGGACCAGTACAATTTCGGAACATGGAAGCATCTGGCCAAGCAAATGAACAAAGGCAACAGCCTATGCAAGGAGGAAGAAGAAGAAGAAGAAGAAGAAGAAGAAGAAAAGGAGGAGCAAGGGTGTGTGGTGGTGGAATAGGGGGAAGAGGTCGAGGAGCATGAACACACCATGCTGTCCCGGATGAAATTCAGGCAACAGTTATTGGCTGTGTCCCAATTCAGGGGCTGCATCCTTCAAAGGAAGGCTGGGTCCTTCGAAGGACGGGTAGGCTGCATGAGAAGGCTGCATGAGCGTTTGTTAAATGAGACGGTCTAGCCTACGATGAACTTCCTGCTTGCGTCATGACGTCCCGTAGCGCATAGACATAAATACGCCGTTGTGCCGCTCCTGTAGCCTAGCGACTTGCAGCAAGCTAGTTGTCCGACGCGTTGCAAAATAATTATAAGCCTACTGGTCATCGTCAGACATTGAAATGGACCCCGAAACTTTGATTTTGTTTTTGATATTTATCCATGCTTTTGAAGAACTTAAGGCACTTCACCGGCGCAGAAGAAGGATGATGTATCTCAGGCTGCGACAGGACCGCGGACAGGTAAAAGTTCAGTGAAGCTTCATAATGTTTTAATGTTAACATTAGGTCGTCAGCAGCTGTTACTAAACGGTTATATGGCCAGTGTCACCTAACGTTGATGCAGAAATGTAATGTAGAATATAACAAAGTATATCCAATCTCTACCAAATTACAAATGCAAAGTTCTTGCACTTTATTTTAATAGCCTACTCTAGTGCTTCATTTTTTTTGCAGATTTGTACAACTGCTAACGCTGGAAAAAGATGTATCTCAATATTTTGCAGGATGTAAAAGTCTGATAAAGTTATGGATTAATCATTTCATTTTTGGATGAGAAAACTGTACTTATTCTTATTTTCTCTTTCTCTCCATCTATCTATTTATCTATCTATCTATCTATCTATCTATCTATCTATCTATCTATCTATATATATATATATATATATATATATATATATATATATACATATATATATATATGTGTGTGTGCGTAAATGTATATGTATATAGACTCACACATTTATTTTTAAAACACCATTGTATTAATTTTGTTTTCCTCTCTGTCCCTCTCCAACCCAGCCAAGACCACTTTATTGCAAGATAAATCTGGCTGTCCCGGTCCTGGAAAGATTTTTTAACCAAGAAGAAACGATCACAGATTTTCGGCTGAGCAGGGAGTCCCTGTCAGTGCTGCTGGACCTTCTCCAACAACAAAGAAGACATGGGTGGGGTGCCACAATAGAGGTCCTGGTTTTCCTATTCTGGATTTCAAGTGGGGCATCATACAGGGTGGTCTCCAGAGCTTTTGGAATTCCTCGTTCCACTGTCCATCGCATCGTCCACAGAGTCACAGAGGAGGTGGTGGCCATTCGCCACCAGGTCATCCACCTCCCAAACACCCCAGAAGACCTGGAGGCAGTGGCTCATGGGTTTGCAAGGCTGGCTAGACACCAGGCTTTCTCGAAAGCCGCGGGTGCAATCGACGGCTGTCATGTCCGTATCAAGCCACCAAGCGGCCCTGATGGTCTCTGTTACAAGAACAGAAAACTGTTTGCTTCTATCATTTTGCAAGCAGTTAGTGACCATCAGGGTCGCTTCATCGACACATACGTGGGCTGGCCTGGGTCAGTCCATGATGCCAGAGTGCTCCGCCATAGTCCACTCTTTTGGCGGGCACTCTATCCTCCTCCAGGACATTTCATCCTCGCAGATGGAGGGTACCCGTGTCTCCAACAACCTCTTCCCCTCATCACTCCATACAAAAGGCCACTACAAGGTGTGGCAGCCCAGCGCTTTAATGCCCATCATTCCAGGGAATGATGAAAACCAGATTTAGGGCCATTTTCCTCCAAGCGCTGGAGGTGCACCACACCTTTGTACCTCATGTAAGAAATCACTCAAAAGTAAAATACTGAAGTAGACTTCATTAAATAGGTGTATGTGTGTGTGTCTATGTCTATATATATATATATATATATACATATATATAATGTATATGTATTTTCTATTATTTCAGGTCATAACAGCATGTGCCGTCCTCCACAACATCTGTCTTGGGGCCGGTGACATCATGGCCCCGGAGGACGAGCCAGAAGAGGATGTGGCAGAGGATGAGGGGGAGAGTGAGTTGGAGACCAGTGGTACTCTCTGGCGGGACCAGCTGTCTGCAGAGGTGTCTGCCCTGGAGGAGGTTCCACAAGACCATGACTATGTAATAGGCAAGTTAAATTAGTATAAAGCTATCCCTTTTTGTGTAAATGTCTTGTACATAGTTTTGCCTTATAAAAGTAGCATTTAATCTGATTTTGTCAAAATAAGGTTGTCAAATAAGCATCTTCACATTCAAATTGACTATTTCCTAAACATCTTAGTGACATGACAGCCGTCGATTGAGTCAGCCCTGCAAACCCAGCTGATGGACGATGCGATGGACAGGGGAGGCCTCTGGAGACCATCCCAGATGATGTCCCACTGAAACCAGGACCTCTAAAGTGGCAGCCCACCCAGGTCCAGCAGCACCACTCGGGACTTCCTGCTCAGCTGAATATAATTTCAAATGTTGTAATGTAATATAATATAATTTAATGTAATGTTATATAAATAAATAAATATATTTTTTCCTTTCACTTCACGTTTTTTTTTTTACTTTAAATTTTCAAAATTGTTATTCATTTTTATTCATATTGTTATGTACTTGAAATTTTATTTCACTAATAACAGAATGGAAGGCCAAAAAAATCTATTGAACAATTCATTTTATTTGTCAACGAGCTTCTCCAGCAGAGAGAACAGTCTTTCGCTACGTTCCTTTTGCTGTCTCATGTTCTCTCTCAGAAGCTCCATCAATTCATCATCATCTCTGCTTCTCCTCTTTCTCCCCCTCTGTCTCTCTGCTGGAGATGGCTGGTTTTGGTTGTTGTCTCCTCCTCCTCATCCTCCTCCTCCTCCTCCTCCTCCTCCTGGTCCACCACTACTCTGCTTGGCCCTGGTGTGTCCTCAGGGATGGAGGCAATTAGCACAGGGGGCGCAGTAGAAGGCCTCTGTCCAAGTACCTCATCCATGAGGACAAACCAGGGCCAAGTTTCAGCAGTACTTTTTCCTGGCACTCCCTCTCCTGACCCTGGACACTTGCAATCCTAAGGCAGAGGAAATCAATCATGACAGTTACAGTCAATAACAAAACAATTTTCAGAAAGACAAGTTTATTAACTTTTACAATTAAAACAACAATATTTTTTTTGTTGACATCACATCCACATACTCTGTATTTTTTCTTTAAATTATCCCATTTCTTTTTGGCCTGCAGGGGGGTGACCTTTCCCTGCAGGCCAATTTTCTCCAGAACTGTCCTACAGACAGAAAAAAAGAGAAATATGTCAAACGTGAACAAGCAAACTTACTAAAAGTCAGAAAAAGCATACCAGCAGTTAAATCAAAAAATAATCTTAAAAATCTTGGATCAGATATTTAGTATGATACATATATACACACACATATATATATATATATATATATATATATATATATATGACACAGCAACGCTGAAAATACACAAAAAGAGGACAGTTTACCCAGTTTTAGCTGACTTACTATTGTGGTCTGTGTGGTGAATAAAGGCTACATTAACTTTAACCTTCAGCACCACATGTTTACATCGGGAAAATAAATACTTAGGTTATTGATGTCTTACCTCCGGCCTAAGGTGGCTGAATGCTTTACTCCTGTAAAAAGACTGTCAAGTTCACCTCTCACTTGAATGAACTGACTTGTCTGTTCCTTGTTCCCTAAAATAACAAAAAAAGGAAACGTAAGTTTGTTTGATTTTTTTTACATATCTATTGTTAGCTATTGCAGTGATATGTTAAACATAATAATATACTTACATTTGAAATTGTTGGCCTCCGCTCTTACATCCATCATTATCATTAGCCTGGTCAGCTGTGAGTACTTAAACTCCAGCTGTTTATAAACTGTCAGCGGCCCGCAATGAATCTTGGGATATTTGGGGCTACGAAGGATACATCGATGCATCCTTCAAATCCGTGGAAAAGAAGGACGCATTCGTCGGCCGCATTTGAAGGAGTCTTGAAGTTTTAATGAAATGGGACAGCCTTAGTCACACCGCTGTGACGTATGCGGCCGAAAAATGCAGCCTAGAAGGATGCAGCCCCTGAATTGAGACACAGCTAGAGACTGTGTGATCAACCATCGCCTCACTATGGCGGAGGCAGGCTGCTGAGTGCAGCCTAATGTGCCCCACTGTACAGTCTCCTCCATCATCCAAACCTTTCACAGGGAAAACAAGTATGTACTCAGTCAATGATGGAATTGATATTAAAAAAAATAATAAAAATATTGGAGAAAATAAACTATGGAATTATTGATGATGCAGTTTACAGTAGTATTCCAGTCACTGCAGTGATGCATTAGAACTGTGGTAAAGTTACTGTAACTAATACAATACAAAACACTGTAACTCATTCTTTAAGAAATACATAAGGCATACATTACAAATGGTAACACAGTGTTGTCCTTTAAATTCTATGACTAGGATTGAACAACAACCTCGCACAGGTGGCAGAGCAAAACTTCTCAATGAACAACAAGAACAAGCGATCTATAACATGATGGCAAATAATGCATCACATTGAGACAGATCCACGCTGCAATCCTCCAAGACAATGCTATATTCCACAATGTCACCTCCATAAGCATAATTGTGTGGGACAATGGGAATTTCCACCGTGGCCCGCTCATCAGGGCCTGGTTCACCACTCATCCAAGGATGGTCATTGTGTTCCTACCACCTTACTCTCCTTTCCTTAATCCCATTGAGGAGTTTTTCTCTGCTTGGAGGTGGAGAGTGTATGAGCATCAGGCTCAGAATCAGAGGTCCCTGCTAGATTGATTGATTTGATTGAGTTTATTTATTTGAGCATTTGTTACAAAAAATAACTATTACAGTCAAAAAGAACTAAAGAAAATAAAACATAACAATTTATACTCAAAAGGAGTAGGTAAGAAGTTCATAGAACTTATGTATATCCTACCCCTGTGTACCTTTTAAGTTGGCATTAACAGTTCAAACATTACATTTTTACAAATACAATTTCATTTAACAAATTTTAAAATTGCACAATAATATTTTAGCAAGTATTAAAACAATAGATAAAATAGAAAATTAAAGTGTATGCTTGTTTATGTTCTTCTAATTGCTGTTAGCAACGGCACAAATTTTCTTTTCAGAGAATTTTGCAGAGAATATTATTCAATAGGATAAGTAAGGATTAGCTCCTATCTCGTGTTTTATTGTTCCTCACCTTTGCTCTTTTTCTATTTCTATATATTTATGCAGAAGGTAGTCTTTATAGAGAGCTTTGAACTTTACCAAGCTTTCTGCTGTTTTGATGTTGTCATTTAGACTGTTCCATAATTCTACCCCACATCTACTAATACACATACTTTTTAGTGTTGTTCTGGAATACTTTGATTTAAGATCCGTTTCTCGTCTCAGGTTGTATTTCCCTTCTCTAGTTTTGAACATTTGGTGAATATTTGTAGGAAGGAGATTTTGTTTAATTTTAAAGAGTAATACATTTGTTTTAAATTGTACAAGATCTTTAAAATTTAATGTTTTTGACTGGAGAAACAAGGCATTTGAATGATCACGGTGTCCTACTGAATGTACAATTCTAATCGCTTTCTTTTGTACTCGAAATAGAGCTTCTGTATTATTTTTATACGAGTTTCCCCAAGTCTCCACACAGTAGGTTAAATGGGGTAGAATAAGAGCACAATAGATGGTATATAGTGCTTTTTTATCAAGGAGATATTTAGATTTGTTCATCAAAGCTACAATCTTGGCAGTTTTGGTTTTGATTTTTGTTATGTGTGGTTTCCATGAAAGTTTATGATGTAAAGTGACACCCAGAAATGTGTGCTCATGGACTCTTTCAATTGCAACATTATCGATTTTAATTTGAGTTTGCATATTGACATTCCAAAGAACATAACTTTTGTTTTAGATATATTTAATGACAGTTTGTTTTTGTCAAACCAGCGTTTTAGATTATACATTTCAGCTGTAATTTCAGTCATGAGTTTTTCAAGATTTTCACCAGAACACAGAATTGTCGTATCATCTGCAAACAGAATAAGCTTAAGTTTTTTTGAGGCTAAGTATA